>CM019151.1:104163796-104241416 GCA_009733165.1 Naja naja
TGAGGTCATATAAGAATGTTTTATTGATATGAGAACCTTTTGATAAATTGTGAGTGATGACTATGAAAGGATAACACAAAGGATTTGTAACCAACTGATACACTGTGTGTATATATGGAAGATGGTTTTATGTTTTGTATGTTTTGTTTGTATGTTTGTCTTAAAATAAATTAAAAAATTCAAAAAAAAATACTATTGACTATAATAGAGACCACATGACTGCCAGGCGCTGTCAAAGTTGTAAATTGGCCGTAAAGTTTTATTTGTATTTAGAACTGTCTATAACTTCAATCATTGCTAAATGAATGGCTGGTATGTGAGGATTCTTTAGGGTAGAATGTTATCTTAAATCAGAGATTATTTTCTTTCTTTTTTCTTTTGGTGACTATGGTAGACTGGAGGAAGGAAAAGAAGTGAAAAAGGGATAATAATTACTGCAAGTAAATTAACAATTGGGGAAGTAGAGGGTGCACACTGGATAGCAGCTGCTTCATTGTCATTGATTAAGAATCCTTTTTCTGTGAATTGAAAGACTGTCCATTATGGAAAGTCTGAAACGCTCATGGAATGGAAAACAAATCCTCTTTCCTTAATTTCCTTTTGCAGCTTCTCATATATGGTAATAGAAAATCTTCTTTTACATAGTACCATATTATTTCTTATGTTTTATGTGACCTGCGTATGAAAATTCAGAAGTCTATTCCTTTTGCAAGCTCAAAATCTTACCAATTTCTCCTTCCACCCTGGCTTGGGAATACTGATGAAGGTTCGTGTTTCTGTCTCCAGTTTTTTCTGGTTTCTCCTCTCTTCCTATTATATACCTGTAAAAACATTGAGCCGGAATAAGGTAGAAGAAGGAGCTAAGGTTAAAAAGCTTAATTTGTATTAAATGAGTTCCTGTGTTACAAAAATAACTATGCCCTCTGTTATGGAATGAAAGAGCTTAAAGGCACAATAGCTCTTACAACATCCGAATTCTTGGGACACAAAATGTAGCTTGTGTAGCATCGTGTTAAATTCAAGCTTTAGGAATTATTTTATACCATATTTGCACAACACACAGTGGCAGATAGGACAGTGCTCCGGAGGGTTAACAGAAGATCATTGGTTGCCCTCTCCCCTCTTTGGAAGAGCTTTATAGCTCCCGCTGCCTTAAGAAACTTCAAAACATTCTTAAAGATCCATCTCATTCTGGGCACCCTTATTTTGAACTATTACCATCTGGCAGACGGTACAAGGACAAATAGGCTGAAAAACAGCTTCTATCCCAGAGCAGTAACTATATTGAATTCTACTGTATAGTGCAGTATTAATGCAATATCAAGGGTTTTCAATTCAATTGTATAGAATGCGAAAGATGTGTGTTGATGATTTATTTTTTATGTATAATGTACACTGAAGATGACATTTAATTTCGTTGTATGAGATGCAATGACAATAAAGTATATTAAACTAAACTAAAATTTTATTAGTTGGTAGATGAAGCATGAGAAGATTTTTTTTTATCCCTCTCCAACAATTAGAGGAAATAGAAGTAAAGCCAGGGAATTCTGTAATTGACTATGTGCTGGTTGTAAAATTGATAAGACTCCGTAAATTTAGCAATGTGGATTTAGTGGCATGGCATATTGGCAGCAGCTTCAGAAAAACAATGAACAGAAGAAACAAACATAAAGCAATATGAGAAATGTAGTCTTGGATGGGCCTGTGGTCTTGCAAAGGCCCAGTGAGGCACCCTATTTGAAACCAAACCAATCTGGAAGCCAAAACTGCATATCAAGGGCAATTTATTTATCCCTGCGACAACTGTGAGGTAGATGAGGTAGAAAGGAAAACAGGCGAACAAGAAACTGATTGGGAAAAATAGGTGGCTGTGGCTCATTTCCTCCATTCCTCTCAGGTTCACTAACTACTTCCTAGGTAGCATTTTACTGACAGAAAAAAAGGTGTGTGTATGTGAGGAAAATGCTTAGGTGAGACTTGGCTTTATTGTCTTAATAAAATCAGGGAGTTAACAAAAAATATTTGTGTGCTGTTCGCCCGTAGTGTGATTGCTTGTCCTCAATCTCACTGAAAGATGTGCATGGATATTTCCCATATAAACTCTTGACTGTTGACCAAGGCTACGCTTCTGTGGTCTCAAGCTGCCCATTCCCAAATGGTGGTCACTGCGAGTGGACTTTGGGGAGCGATGCAAGGAAAGACAGGTTGATTGTAAGTGAATTGTTACAAGCTTTCATTGTGACGCTCATAATTGTCAACAAAGATTCAAAAGAACCGCAGTGAGAAACGATGGTCAAAATTAGATAGAAGACTGCATCAAATTAAGCAGTCCAAAGCTGCCCAAGTGGTTTGGAACAAAGACCAAACCAAACAAGCTAAAGCATTTTAAAAAATGTTATAATATACTTATCTGTTAAAATCAGCCACTTAAGCTTTTTTCCTGAATTTCCTAGTAAGAGTAACATGAAAAGAAGATGATGCTAAATGCATTTTAGGCTGCAATCCTATTATCTTCTTCCTAAATGTGAGCCCCACTGAATGCTGTGGCTGTACTCCATAAAGTAACAAAAATTTCCATTATTGTAACTTGATTAGAAAGAAGCAAGCTTGCTAGCACATCCTACCTGATCACTCTCCCAGGGCTTCCCTCGATACAGAAGTGGCCAAACATTATCATTATATGCAAACCAGGGCTGGAAGCTACTATGATTAGCACTTTGCAAAAAACAAACCAGGAGGAAAGTGGCATTTGTGAGCGGTTTAGCCACTCCATAAGGGCAGAAAATGTAACTCCAAACAGCATGTTGGTTTGTGAGTGAGCAAGAACTTGGTTTTACTGTGACATGCAAGGCTCTCAATGGAACTCGCTTAAGAGATAAGTACAGAACTGGAATCACTTAGAACATTCCCTTATGGAACATTTAGAACTGAAATGAATCATTCACACCTCAAAATGGGCTATTCCCATGACGGCGAACCTATGGCACGCCTGCCAGAAGTGGTCACCTGGAAGAGCCCCACTGTGCATGCGTGTGCGCCACCCACCCAACAGCTGATTGTTGGGTATCTGGCATGCATGAGCAGGGGTGGGGCTGCGCGGGGGTCTCGCGCGGATGCGCAGATGCGCAGCATACACAGGGGAGGTCTCGTGCACATGCGCAGATGCGTGGTGCGCATGGGGGATACACGTGCGTATACACAGGGGTGTGGGGGGGCACGCACATTGCCTTCTGGGTCTGGCAATTTTCAGCACAGGAGCCCAAACAGGTTAGCCACAACTGGGCTATTCCAACACATACCAAGTCTTCTGAAGCAGTCCAATAATACTAGCAGCTCATTCCAGGCTTGCAACATTTCCCACATCCCTATATAAGCAACAGCACTAGCAATAACATTAGACTTATGTACCGCTCCATAGTGCTTTGCAGCCTTCTCTAAGCGGTTTACAATGTCAGTATCTTGCCCCCAACAATCTGGGTCCTCCTTTTACTGACCTCGGAAGAATGGAAGGTTGAGTCAACCTTGACCCGGTCAGAATTGAACTCCTGCCAGCGAGCAGTGAGTTAGTCTGCAATAATGCATTCTAACCACTGAGCCGCCAGGACTCTATGAGACTGAATTGTTAGCCTTTATCATCTTTGCATAGGTAGAGAAGGAATTTCTGTCAACATTAGAGCCGCAGTGGCACAATGGTTAGAATGCAGTAGTGCAGGCTACTTCTGCTGACTGCCAGCTAATTGCAATTTGGCAGATCGAATCTCAGTGGCTCAAGGTTGACTCAGCCTTCCATCCTTCCAAGGTCGGTAAAATGAAGACCCAGATTGATGGGGCAATATGCTGACTGTGTAAATCACTTAGAGAGGGCTGTAAAGCACTGTGAAGCAGTATATAAGTCTAAATGTCAACTCATAAAACATTCGTATGCCTGTTTTAGTAGTTGCCATTAAAAAGGGGAGGGAGGGAGGGAGGAAGGAAATCTCAAAGAGCAGTGCTACAGTTTGAAATCGAAAGTACATTCCAACACTTATCTTTAAAAGATTGTAACTATCAGAGCTTTTGCCCACAAGTATATTTAATTGGAGAACATGTTTGATGACACCCAGCCTGTGAACGTGCTTAATTGGAGAATCTGATTTATGAGACACCCAGTGGGGAAGAGGGAAACAGGGTCACAAGTGGCTGTAAGTTACGTATGCCAGAGTTGGCTTCATATGGGTCATGCCAGCATGTCGCCTCTAATAAATCCTTTGAAGTTTTTTGAAGTTTGGCTCGAGACTCATGATTTAATTAGGGTGATTACTGGAATCCTGACATTGCTATTAGAGCAGGAGATACACGTCTGCATGCAGTTCTTGTGATTATCTTCCCTTAAACTCACTTATACAGTGGACTAGGAACGTCCATAGCGCATTGGTATCCTCTTTCTGTCTCTTCTACTGCAAATGCGTCACAGGGTTCGTCTGAGCCATCTTCAAGACCTATAAAACATGAGCCAATAATAAGCCATTTACCAAGATGGTCCAGCCATCTCATTTCTCAGATAACTGAAGAAAAAGAAACCCCAGTTAAGGGGATGGGCTAGAGGGAACTTCTACCAGCCTCGTTTCCGACTCTTCTTAAAACCATCATACTGACATTTTAGTCTTGCAGGCATTTCAATAAGCAGCTGCTGTAGTGAATCAAACAGTGTTTTGTTTTAATCTGCTTTCAAACACAAGCTGCAAAAGAACTCTGTGGGAACGTTTTCAGTGGATTCTGCCACTGATGCAAATGTCTATTTAAAAAAGCATAAAAGAATAGAGGATACAGATGCAGTCTCTGAAAGCTGACAATTGGAAGCAAAGTGATTCTCATTGTCATAGTCAATATTCTCAGCTGAAAAAGAAAACACAGCAATTATTCTCTTCTACCAACCAGAAAAAAAAATCATCTTCCAAACCCTGCATATGTGAAAACTGCCTGTATTACGTTAATTCAATAGCAATTCAGCAGATAAGTTAAAGGGAAATAACTTTTCCTTAGATATAATGTATTTCTAAAACACTTGACAATTTACAGAATATTGGCGGTGAGTCTTGAAACACATTCATAACAATAATAATAAGTAAACAAACATACTGTAGACAAGGTTAATAATCCTTATTTTAATATTCTGCCAGCACGTGAAATTAAGTATACTGTTAGAATTTGCATTCTCCCCATTACATCCCCTTTATTTGGTATTGGTATGTAGAGTGAACTCATATGATCTGTTGGCCTTTGTGTCATTTTTCTGGATTTGCTAGCACAGTTTACAATAGAACTTTTTTTTAATTCATATTTATATGCCACCCTTCTCCAGAGACTCAGGGCAGCTTGCAATCTTTGGAGCACAACCCAATGCGCTCAGCAATAGCCTTCATTCCATTGTATATGCCTGCTTATTACTAGGGCTTTTTGCCCCCAAGTGGCATTTTTACAAAGTCAGCTTATTGCCCCCAACAATCTTGGGTCCTCAATTTACCTACCCCGAGAGGATGGAAGGCTGAGTCAACCTTGAGCCTGGTGGGGTTCGAGCCTGCACTAATTGCAGGCAGCTGGAACTAAGTGCTAGGCTTTTAATAGCCTGCACCACCAAGGCTCTTATGATTCTATTGATTCTTCTGTTATTTGTCATGCTCCTGAAGATATTCCATCAATTCATGCAGTCTTTTCATCTGGTAATGAATGCAGTACTGATATAATCTCATCTTCTAGTAAGAGGTAAGCATGGAATATTGTAGGATATGACCAGGATGAGCCTGAGGGAAGGGTCAAGCGTGTCATCAGTTTTGAGTCCCTTCATGTCCACAAGAGATCTAAGTCTAGCCCACCTGGAATTGCTATTCGGGAATTCCTGAACTACTCATGGCCAAATTTTTTTGACCGCCAGTAGTTCAAATTCTTGCAGAGAGCTTAAGCTTGCAATAAATCTTTCTATCTATTTGAACTGCCCGGATCTCCTGATTTCTCTGGTGCTTGAAAATATTTTCTTAATGTATCTTAGATATTGCACTTTAATAGCCCAGAATTTCACTACACCCCTTCCATTTTTGTTTGATCTTCCTTGAATCAGTTACTCTCTGTCCATTGGCATCCTTTGGCATTCCAATTCTAAGCTGGAAACTCCTTCTAAATTTGGACTTTTCCACCTCCTTGAACCTCTTATGCTTAAAGAACTAGGGATGACATGATATATATATATAGATATATAGATATATAGATAGATAGATTTGTTTTCTTATGTTTTCGCGGGTATTTATATGTATGGTATTTAGGTTTCTTCGGGTATTTTCCCATGTAATAGTTGTGCTTTTATAGCGACGTTTTGGCAGAATCCCATCTGCCATCTTCAAGCTTGTGTATTGGGTTCTTTATTAATCGTGTGTTTCAGGCTTGGCAAACTGTCAAAGGCTGCCAAGCCTGAAACACACGATTAATAAAGAACCCAATACACAAGCCTGAAGATGGCAGATGGGATTCTGCCGAAAAGTCGCTATAAAAGCACAACTATTACGTGGGAAAATACCCAAAGAAACCTAAATACCATATATATATATATATATATATATATGTATGTATGTATGTATGTATGTATGTTTTTGTAGATTTTCACGGGTAAAGGTATGTAGGTCTTGGTGTATTCGGGTCTTGTCCCGTGTAAGATTGAGAATACCTTGGCAACGTTTCGACAAGATCCCACTCGCCATCTTCAGGCTGGTGTCTTCGGCTTTGTGCTTGTGCCAGCAAAGCGTGATCTGAGCTGCCTTCTCTATAAATACTGGAGGGAGGTGTGGTGTGCCGGCTCTGCTGTAAGCGGGTTGGTTGGCTGTGTTGTTGGCTGTGTTGTTGCTTCTTGATTGGTTGATGGAATTGGTGTTTGCTGACTGGTTGGCTGTGTTGTTGGCTGTGTTGTTGCTTCTTGATTGGTTGATGGAGTTGATGTTTGCTGATTGGTTGGCTTTTTCGTAAGAGCCTGTGTGGCTGAGGTAGTGGCTGTGAGTCCTTCAGCCTTTTGTGTTGTAGCTACCTGGGTAGTGGGCTGTGTGATGACCTTCTGAGTTTTATTGTTGTGACATCCTGGGTCTTGTGCTGTTATCTCCTGGGTCGTTGTCTGTGTTGCAACCTACTGAGGTTTTGTGTTGTAATCTCCTGAGTTCCATGATGTAGTATCCTGGGTGGAAGGCTGTGATGTGACATTCGGCCTTGGTTTGGCTCGAGTTTGAGGTCTGGCTATGTGTTTATAGCGTGTATCAGTTTGCTTAATTTGGGGGTCGGAGGGGGGTGTAGCAGCTGGAGTTGCAGCTATGGTCTGGTTTCTGGACAGTGGTTGCCTTTTGTCTGTGGGGTGGGCTTGGGTTTGAGTCTGGTGAGGGAGATTGGTGGTGGCATTATGTGTTATTTTGGGTCCGGTGTTGGTTTTCATGGCTGGGACTCGTTTGTTGATTAGGGCTAGTTTCCAGATGTCTGGTAGGTGGGAATGATACTTCATCAGAACATCAGAACATTAGTATTTTGTATATTATTATTAACATGCTCTGATGCTAAAGGGTTCTACTCCCGCTCCCCACCTGAAAAGAAATCTGTTCCAAACGTAAAACATAAGCAGAGGAGTTTCAGTTTCAGAGCACTAAGCAGCTTTAGTACAGAACAGTTGAGTTAACCCCGCCAGGCTCCTTGGTCTCCTTCTGGCTCACACAGCAAATGCTGTTTCAGTTTCCAAACAGCCCTCAACTCTCTCACACACTGACAGGATGCTAGCCAGATGAATGTCGATGGATGCTGGTAAGCAGAGGCAGAATTCCCCCTTATTTTCCTCCCCAAAAACTAAGCCCACCACATAGTTTTGTAGCGAAGCATGGGTATCGAGCTAGTGTTCCAATATCTGAGGGACTGCCACAAAAAAGAGATCAACCTATTTTCCACAGCACCAGAAGGCAAGACAAGAAACAATGGACTGAAGCTAACCAAAGAGAGAAGCAGCCTAGAATTAGGAGAAATTTCCTGACAGCAAGAACAATGAATTGGTGGAACAGTTTGCCTTCAGAAGCTGTTTTTTTTAAAAAAGAGTCTGAACAGCCATTTTTCTGAAATGGTATAGGGCCATGTTGGCAAACCTATGCCACGCGTGCCGGAAGTGACATGCAGAGCCATTTCCCCCAGCACGCGAGAGGTCGCCCAGAAGAGCCCCACTGCGCATGCGCACACTGCCGCACGACAGCTGATTGTCAGGTATCTGGCGTGCATGCGCAGGGGGTGGAGGGTGCACGAAAGACACGCGTGCATGTGCAGACATGCCACGCACGAGGGGGAATCGTGTGCGCATGTGCAAACGTGCGGCACACGACGAGGAATTTTTTATTTTTATTTACATTTATATGCCGCCCTTCTCCGGAGACTCAGGGCGGCTTACAATCTTTGGAGCACAACCCAATGTGCTCAGCAATAGCCTTCATTCTATTGTATATGCCTGCTTATTATTAGGGCTTTTGGCTCCCCCAAGCGGCATTTTTTACGAAGTCAGCTTATTGCCCCCAACATTCTTGGGTCCTCAATTTACTTACCCCGGAAGGATGGAAGGCTGAGTCAACCTTGAGCCTGGTGGGATTTGAGCCTGCACTAATTGCAGGCAGCTGGAGCTAAGTGCTAGGTGTTTAACAGCCTGCACCACCAAGGCTGTAAGAGGGATGCACGGCGTGTGAGGGAGTGAATCCCGCATGCATGCACAGACACGTGGCACGCAAGGGGAAATTGCACGTGCATGTGCAGAGACGCAAACATGCAAGGGGGAATCACACACACATGCGCAGTGCTAGGGGGAATCACGCGCGCATGAACAGATGCACGAGGGGGGTCGCATGTGCATGCACAGTGGGTGTGGGGGTTGCACGCACATGCGCAGGGGGCGTGGGGGGAGCACGCATGCGCAGGGGGCGTGGGGGGGCAGCACGCATTGCCTTCTGGGTGCTGGCAAGTGAGCGCGCATGCAATTATCGGCTAAAGGTTAGCCACCACTGGTATAGGGTGTCCTGCTTGAGCAGGAGGTTGAACTAAAAGACCCTCAAGGTCCTCTCTAGCTCTGATGATGTTCGAATCCCTAGCGCCGTGTAACGGAGTGAGCTCCCATTACTTGTCCCAGCTTCCGCCAACCCATACTATTGTATATTGTATATTATTATACAATGCGTTATTTTATGTTATGTTTATGAAATATTATTTACTAGCTAGATTTTCTTAAATAATCAAATACTGTAGAAACTATGGACATTTTATAATTTTTCACCTTCCCTTTTGCATTATGGCAGCCTCTTCAGATTCCCATTTGGGGGTAAAACAAGATATAAACAAAAACAGAGAGATCCTGTAGAGCAGTGATTATACCTGTATTAAAATCTTCCTCTTCTTCCTGTTGGTGAGCTTGCTCTCGAATAAAATTTTTCCTATAAACACGTCCATCAATTCTTATCAGGACTGGCCGTAGCACTTCCATGATTCTTTATCTTCCAACAACTGTACTTGACTGAAAGAAAAATAAAATAAAATGTGCCTCGTCTCTTTAGTTTCTTATTCATCACAATATTAACACTAATATATCAAAAATAGTTCAGAGATGTCCTCTGTAGAGAATAGGAAGCTGAAATTATATCTTTCTGGATCCAGCTGTTTGGATGTAACCTTCCAATACCTAATGTCACATATATTTACATTTTCCTCAGTCATGGAGAGAATTATTTTATCAGGATGAGAAAAGAGTCCTGCTAGACTAGGGTTGACATGATGCAGTGCTCCAATATCTAAGGGGCTGCTACAAAGAAGAGGGGGATCAATTCTATTCTCCAAAGCACCAGAAGGCAAGACAAGAAGCAATGGATGGAAACTAACCAAGGAGAGAAGCAACCCAGAAATAAGAAGGAATTTCCTGACAGTTAGAACAATTAATCAATAGAATGATTTGCCTCCAGAAGTTGTGGATGCTCCAACAATGAAAGTTTTTAAGAAGAGATTAGAAAAATATTGGTCTGAAATGGTATAGGGCCATGATGGCGAACCTATGACATGCGTACCACAGGTGGCACACAGAGCCATTTCTGTGGGCACGTGAGCCCCAGCCAAACTTACCTGCACTGCGCATGCACGTGCCTCCCAGCTGATTTTCGGCCCATTTGAGGCAGTTTTCAGCCTCCCTGAGGCTCCAGGGAAGCCTCTGCAGCCTCAGGCTGAAAAATGAGCCTTCCGGAAATACCGGAAGTGCCCGTTTTCAGCCTCTGGAGGGCCTCTTTTTGCCCTACCGGGGTCTCGAGGGAAGCCTCTGCAGCCTTTGGAGGCCGAAAAACAGGCCTGTTTCGGCACGTCTGGTATTTCCCAAAGGCCCGTTTTTCGGCCTCCTGGGGCTGCAGAGGCTTCCCTCGAGCCTCAGGGAGACTGAAAACTGCCTCAAATGGGCCAAAAATCAGCTGGGAGGCGCATGCATGAGCAATGCAGGTAAGAAGGTGCAGGGGTGTTGCACATGCATGCACAGGGGCGGCGGGGCACATTGGCTTCACGCGCACAATTTTTGGCACAGAAGCCCAAAAAGGTTAGCCACCACTGGTATAGGGTTTCCTACTTGAGCAGGGGTTTGGACTAGAAGACCTCCAAAGTCCCTTTCCAACTCTGTTATTCTATTAAATCAGCACTGCACCAACTTTGGTCAGGCATTAGCAACCTCAGAAACAACGAAAGATGCCATTTTATTATCATTATCCCAATCAGAAACATACTGAATCTTAACAGAGCTGTTCAGCTTCTTTATCTTCCTAGTTTAATTAAAACTATTGGTGCTGGTTACTATTATTATTATTATTATTTGGATTTCTAGGCCGCCCCATCTCCCGAAGGACTCGGGGTGGCGTACAACCATATAAAAACAATACAATACAAATATCACACAGTTAAAAACTAACTAGAAACCCAATCAAATTTAAAATCATGAAAACAAATCATTAAAACTCCCATCCCGCCCCCTCAGTCCAGGTTGACAAGTTGGAATAACCATGTCTTCAAGTCACGACGGAAGGAGCGGAGGTCAGGGGCCGTCCGAAGCTCAGGGGGCAGTTGGTTCCATAGGGTGGGTGCTCCCACAACCCCTGGGGGTCGCCAGCCGACATTGTTTGGCTGATGGTACCCCAAGGAGGCCCTGTGTATGAGAGCGCACGGGACATTGGGAGGCCGTTGCTGGCAGCAGGGTCTCCTGCAAGTACCCCGGTCCTAAGCCATGAAGGGCTTTGTAGATTAATACCAACACCTTGAATCTCACCCGGAGGGTTATCAGGATCAAATTAAACAAAAACTGAAAGCTGCCTAAATTATGTCTTTGAACAACATAAAATACATGACACAGGGAGAGAAAAAAGAAAGAAAAGTATGTATTAAGACAGTTTTCTCCATCCTGATGACCTCCAAATATGTTGGATTTAAATTTCCAAATCTCAAATCAGCAGGATATGAGGGAAAGCTGATCTACATGCCAAACAGCATAATGTTCCTGTTCTTTCCAATAGTTCTTTAATAGGATGTTTCGGTATATACTTATTTCATGCAAGGCTAAGAAAATGTGGTGCCAGCCAAAATTGCTAAATTACTGAGAACTGCAAAATGTTTGATGATTGTATTAGAAATAGGAGAAAGGCAATCTGAAGTCACGGTCTTGCACATATTGCAAAACAGCAAATCCACTGTGACAATGTGACGTTAAGTGAGCTTATTATTTCTTGAAAGTTTTGCCTAGTAAGGAAGGGCAAAACATTATGATTTGTAAACAAATATTTTGGGAAGAAAAAGAGATTGAACAAAGGACTGGGTTTCCCAGAAAACAACACGAAGGATCAATTAATATATAAGGGTCACAATTCAAAGACCTGGTATATATTCCACTTATTTGCAAAACATCAGAATTTTCAATATGTACTTCTTAACTATATTCCCCAAGCAGAATATCCATGGATGGAGTCAACAGCATTGCTGGGTAGTTACTACCGTAGATGTTAGAAAAACATAACTGAGGGAGGTCATTATTTTTATATTCTGCTTTTTTGAGACTTCAGAGGCAACTTAGGAATCAGTCATTGTGTTTAGAAACCAAACATAGGAGTAAATTTACTGACAAAGAAATAAAGGGACACTAGTATAGATCCACTTCAAGCTATTTAGCTCTCATCAGCTAGCTGCTAGCCCATACCCTTATGGGATTTGAACCCAGGCTGCTTACACTGTACATATTAGGTAGATGTATTAAGTCTCTCCCCTGGTATAGCCAACAAAGTGAGGAGAACCTGTGGCTCAGAAGTTAATACATCTACCTAATATGTAAGCAGCCCAGGTTTGAATCCCATAAGGGTATGGCTAGCTGATGAAAGTTAAATTGCTTGAAATAGATCTATACTAGTCTCCCTTTAGTTCTGTCGGTAAAACATAAATTTAACACAAAAATAGTTTGTCACGAAAGCGACTGCCTGCGAAGGACCCTGGATTGGGGCTGAAAGGCGAAAATGGAAGCAGTATGCTCCATCCCATAATTGACTAGACCAGGTTGCTCTGCTAGACTGGTCCCACTGAAGAAAAAACACAAACACAGGACTGCATATTACAAGGCAATTATTCTGTTGTTACCCGTCTTTCTCAAAATAAGATCTTACAACATCTGCCTTATAGCTACATTTACCCAGCATGATGCTTAATCAAAAATTACTAATAACTAGGAAACCTGTGCTCCATTGGGGTTAACATTTCAGAGCTACCTGGCACTGAGTCACAGCAACTGGACTTATTTCTTGTTGGTTTACCATGCTTCGTTGTCCATCCAAGCAACTTCTTGATCTGAACAAGTTGGTCAGGAGAATCTGAGTGGGCAGAGAATTGTATAACATGCCAAGTACTAAAATTCTTAGGGGCATTCCCACAACCACCTCAGGGTTTCTTCCCCAATACGTGGCAATATATCAATGAAGATTCTCAGTCTTCCAGGTAGAATTGTTCAGAAGTTGAGTGACGGCAACTGAATTCTCTGCCTACTACTCAGATTGAAGAAGCTGTTTGGATGGGCAGCAGAACATTGTCTCAAATCAACAAACAAATAAGTCCAATTGGGCATTTCAGAGATATTTCTTTACCAGATGCCTTTAACAATGGCAGAGTTTCTGCTATACTGCTTTCACTGCAAAAGTTGGGATGAAAATAGCCCATGTTAAACTGTAATCAAACATCAGCACAGAAATTGTTTTGTGACATTTTGTATTATGTCATAAACTGTTTAGCCTGTGCTTAACTGTACAGCAAACATCAGCACAGAAAATATTTTATAGCATTTTGCATTATGTCATAAACTGCTGTATGATAATGTCATAAACTGCTTTATGATAATGCTTATGTCATTAAATGTTTTATAAAATTTGTCAGATTTCAAATCCACAGGAGTCATGGATCCTGGATTTTGGATACAAATTAGCCCACTGGAAGTACTTTAGTTCTAAAGTAGCTTGCCCTGTGGTGCATCATTTTGCGCAGTTAAAGGTTGCAGGAATCAGAGTTTTAGTAATAAAACTCCTGTTGTTACCCCTATACTTCTTAAAAAGAGAGGAGTTACAAAGACTGCTGTAATGGTTTATTGGGAATAACCTTGCCAGGGGAAGAACCACAGCCAGGGGACTGGGTTAGATAAGAGGCAGCTTATCCCACCCAAAAATCAGACATGGTAAACATCTCAACAAGAACTTTCTCCATTGCCTTGGCTGTATAGAAGAGGGGAAGAAATCTATTTTATGAGACTTGCAAGATTCTTTTACTGTAACATAAAGTAGAACTAGCTCTTCTAGTCTGGATTACCTTACAACTCCTTGTGGCTATGTTCACACAGCATGGCACACAGCCGCATATTGATAAAAATAAGAACAACAACATCTGCCTATCCCAGGTCGCTGGAAAGGACTTGATAGGTGGATAAAAATGCCAAATCCAAGTCTTAAACACCTGGCTAACTGTACTAACCATAACAATAATTCAATTCTGGTGGTTATCAGCACACTGGGTGCCATACCCAGAAATCTTGGACAGCAGTAAAAAAAATATGTACATTGACATTTCCCTCTGTCAATTAATTTAATTATGAGATTTATATGCCGCCCTATCTCCCTAAGGACTCAGGGCGGCTTACAATACTAAAAAGCATATAATACAAATGTTAAAAATAAATTAAACCGAGAGAAATCTCATAATCATAAAAACTAAAACATTAACCCATTTAAAAACCCTCCCACCCCATCAGTCCGGGTAGGCCAGTTGAAACAGCCAAGTTTTTAGGCTACGGCGGAAGGCTCGGAGGTCCAGGGCCACCCGGAGCTCTAGGGGCAGCTGATTCCAGAGGGCAGGCGCCCCCACAGAGAAGGCCCTATTCCTGGGGGCCGCCAGCCAACACTGTCTAGCTGATGGCACCACCAGGAGGCCCTGCCTGTGGCAGCATACTGGGCGTCGGGAAGTCGTTATCGGCAGCAAGGTTTCCTGCAAGTATCCCAGTCCAATGCTATGAAGGGCTTTAAAGGTCAACACCAGCACCTTGAATCTCACTCGGAGGGCAACCGGTAACCAGTGCAGCTCGCGCAGGAGGGGTGTAACATGGGAGTATCAGGACCCTCCCATCACAACCCGCGCCGCTGCATTCTGGACAAGTTGAAGCCTCTGGGTGGTCCTCAAGGGCAGCCCCATGTAGGGCTTACAAAAGGCCATGGTGTTTGGATCTACATATATGTACCAAGACATCGTATCTTAGGTTCTTGGGAAGCACTGGATGCATGTGAAGGCCAACATCAATTAAAGAATGGGCAGTTATTATTATGCAAACAAAAGTTTGAAATCACAATAATTTACTGACTGTGCAACCATCCACAAACTTATTAAATTTATATGCTGCTCAACATCCAGCAACTCTAGATGGTAAGCCAAATTATTAAATTAGTTTGCTGTACAAACCCAGAAGGTACTTTTGGGACAGTGTTTAGTGTGAATATGGACAATGAGTTAATTAAGTCATTATTATTTAGGAGCAAGGTTTTGGGGGCAGGCATAGTAAGCATGTAATGCTCTAGCTTTTTAGCCAATGATCAAGTACATCGAAATAAACAACGGGGGCGAAGTGACCCAAGAGTTTGGCATCAGGAAAGTCAAGTCTCTTTCCCCATTATCCTGTATGTATGGAAAAGGATCATTAGGGGGGCACCATTGAGGATGAATTTATTTCACCCATGCCACGTCTCTTATTCGGATCTTTTTTTCCATCCGCAGGTGGTACAGTATGCTCAGAATATCTTTTCCCCACGGAAGGAAAGCCAGCAATCTGGATCCCTAAACTCACACCACATTGCAGTTTAAACCACTCCAGCCCGTCCCGATCTTACCTCCCTTATTAGCTCTCGGTCGAGGGATTAATGTTTAACGGACAGACTGGCCCCTGCAGGTCCGGCTGCCCTACGTGGGTCCCACTCCAGATGGGCAAACCGAAGCAACCTCGGCTACCACGCGTCGCTTTTCAATTACAGGAAGCCCTTCGCCCTGCTGATTGGGGCGCGAAGGAAGGAGGAGCAGAATATCAATGCAACCAAGTGCGCTAGCAAAGACTCGGGATCGCAAAAACCGAGCCCCCGATTCAGACGACCGCAGTCTTAACCCGTGTTTGTGATCTGGGTGGGATCTGTACAAGTGAAAAGAGTGTTCACCGTCGGGACCCGGAAATCTTGGCCGCCAAAGCCAGTGTTTGGGACACACAATCAAAATTCCCTGCAGCAGTGCTGCTTTGATTGGGGCTCGTGGTGAGAAAGTCTAATTCTCTTCCACTAAACTGGTATCTGAAAGGAGAAACCGACCTCTGCCGCCAGAAAGGATACTCGAAACCTTCAGCCCCTCTATTTACAGCTTTCTGGCCACGCCCTTTTCTGACACACCAATCAAGAGGCAGCAGAGGGCGCGCTTCTATGACCCAAGCTACCTCTAGAGGCACCGCCCCTTGGGTTCGGACCGGCGACTGCGTCACTAGCGTCTGGCTCCTGTCGGATTTGAATGGCTTCCGTCTCCGAGTCGCCCGCCTTCTCTTGTTAGAACTATCCTATCGCGATATTTCTTCATCCCCACCGGCCGGAGGAGGACGGGATCGTCCTGGACGCCTGGTAACCGTAACAAGCTACCTTTGCCCCCGAATCTTTCGTTTCCTTTGCCTCTTCTTGGTTGGGCGGTGCAGCAGCGCAAAAAAACAGAAGCGAGAATCGGCTGCTTGCTTTGCTTGGCGGGATTCCTTGCTTTTGAGCAGCAGATGCACCTCAGCGACCAGTTGTGTGTTGTTGGCTGGTGTGATGCGGATGGGAATAGAATAGAATAGAATAGAATAGAATAGAATTCTTTTATTGGCCAAGTGTGATTGGACACACGAGGGATTTGTCTTGGTGCAAATACTCTCAGTATACATAAAAGAAAAGATACATGAGTCAAGAATCATAAGGTGCAACACTTACTAATAGCCGTAGGGTACAATAAGCAATCAAATCAAACTAGGAAGCAGTCAATATGAATAGTAAGGATACCAGCCACGAAGTTACAGTCACATAGTCACAGTGGGAGAGGATGGGTGATAAGGAGTGATGAGAAGATTAATAGTGATAGTAGTGCAGACTTTGTAAATAGTTGGACAGTGTTGAGGGAATTATTTGTTTGGCAGAGTGATGGCGTTTGGGAAAAAACTGCCCTTGTGTCTAGTTGTTCTGGTGTGCAGTGCTCTATAGCATCGTTTTGAAGGTAGGAGTTGAAACAGTTTATGTCCGGGATGTGAGGGGTCTGTAGATATTTTCACAGTCCTCTCTTTGACTCGTGCAATATACAGGTCCTCAATGGAAGGCAGGTTGGTAGTAACTGTTTTTTCTGCAGTCCTAATTATCCTCTGAAGTCTGTGTCTGTCCTGTTGGGTTGCAGAACCAAACCAGACAGTTATAGAGGTGCAGATGACAGACTCAGTAATTCCTCTGTAGAACTGCACCAGCAGGGAGGGTTGGGGTTTGTCTTTTGTCCATTATCCTTGCAAAAGAGCAGCTGCATTATTTCATTAGGTTTACCAAAAGAAAAAAAATCATCTTTTTTTTTTGCTTTTCCTAACATAATAGCAATAGCACTTAGACTTATATACCGCTTCACACTGCTTTACAGCCCTCTCTAAGCGGTTTACAGAGTCCGCCTATTGCCCCCAAAAGGGTAGATTGTAGGGAAAACCTTCCTAGTTTTCCCTGCTGTTTGCATATGTTTTCCTACCTTCCAGATCTTTTTGCCTCCTTGGTTGAAAAGTTTTGATGGGCTCTTTGATTGCTGCCCTTGTGCCCATGTTTTGGAAAATACTTCGTTGAAAGTAGCAGGAGAAATCATGTTGAGTAAATTATGAACGGGATGCAGATTAACCTATTGGGTGAAAATATTTAGTAATAGGTGAAGTACATGGACACAGTAATGGATCTCACTGCCTACCCTATAACTCAAGTATCTTCAAACTTGGCAAGTTTGTGGACTTCAACTCCCAGAATTCCTGAACTAACATGACTGGAGGAGGAATTCTGAGAGTTGAAGTCCACAAGTCTTAAAGCTGTCAAGTTTGAAGACCTCTGCTATTACTAGTCAGCATGACAGTTGATCCTTTCGCTATCGTGACCCCACAAAGATGTCAATATGCTAATGAGCCTGGCTTGTTCAGTGATGCTGGAAAGATTCAAACACACACAACACACACACATGCACACACACTTTTGGTGGTGGGACCTATTAATTTGAGGCATGTTCTTCACTCAGAAATCGCTGCCAAGGCCATGAAGAGTTTTGCACGGTTGAAGAGGTAGTGTAACAAAGTAGCTGGTGTTTTGATAAATATAGCAAGAAATGTACGAAACAACCCACATCACTTCCTCTGTTGACTGTTTTGAAGTTGGCTCTGCTTCTTTCTGTTACTTGGAAAAAGTCTTAACGTTTTTTGCTTTATTTCTCATGGTACTGTATTGTATATCATATATAGCAACTTGGGATAGAAACTAATAGCTGTCTAGCAAGATTAGAGAAGCTAAATCCTGTGCAGAAATGCTTGATTTAACTAATAATTATAAATAATTATGTGTATATATTGCTCATTTTTATTTCAGTACTTATATATTCATGCATTTCAGACTCAACAGCTCGCCCAAACAACCTCCTCTAATGTAGATTGAATATCAAACTCATACAAACTAATGAATTTGGTTTAACTGAATGGCATAAGGGAGATGTCACAATACCTGGCCTCAGATAAGTCAGTCTCAGTAACCCTGTACTATATATATTCAGTGCTTCTGGTGCTTAAAGAAACTATAGCTGATATACAGTACTCATCTGGGCCTTTTGAGAAACTTACGTGATCCTTCATTTCTCTGTGAATTGTAAGACCACCTCTAGATATTTAAAGTGTGCTACCAGTTCAAACTGTATCCATTAATATTTCTGGGTTAATTTTCGGGATGCCCCTAAAGTTAATTTAAAGCAAATAATTAATACTCATAAGAGACTCAAGGCCTTCACACTTCTCCTTAACTCTGTTGTTACTGGTAATAACAATCTTGTATGCAGTTGTCCTGGCTATTTTGTTTGTTTATTTGCTCATCATTATAGGGATGATATTTTGGTTTGTCTAAATAGCCCATTATGGAACTGATATTGAAATATAACTATAAGGTGAAGAGGCATCCTAGCTCCATTCGCTTCCTAGATGGGTATTGCCAATGTGGATAATTTAATTTGTAGAAAGCAGGCAAATCGTAATTTCTTGAAACCCATGCCAGATATGTTCTGAACCAATCATTTTTTCGAATAATGAAACTAAAGTAGCATAATTTGGATTTAATTCTCTTTCACTTCGGTTCTTTATAGATTATCCAGCTATTTTGGTTTTCATTTGATTGTTTGAAATGCTGAAGGAGCTGGACAGGGGAAGTATGACTGGAACTTTCTGTTTCTTAGTGGATTGAGCAAGTCTTTCTTGGGAGAAGGAATGACTTTAATGAGGTATTGACTACCAATTTCTAATAAGCGTGCATTGTGTTGTACCTGAAACTCACAGTGACTACAATAGATTTATTAGTATTTAAGGTACTGGAATATGTGTTTATGTGTGTATACATATACATACATACATGCCTACTGTTTTGGAATTAGCTTGTAAATCTGCTGAATAATCTTTAAGGGAACAACTACAATAGCTGTGATTCTAATTTCAAGTTTATAAATTTATTTTTATTTACTTATATCCCACCTTTATTATTTTTGCAAATAATTCAAGATGGCAAAAACATCTAATTCTCCTTCCTCCTCCCATTTTTCCAGAACAACTCTTGAGAGGTGGATTGGGCTAAGAGAGAGTGACTGGCCCAAGGTCACCCAGATGGCTTTCATAGCCTAAGGCAGGACTAGAACCAGAGGTGGGATTCTACCTGGTCGGTCTGGTTCTATAGAACTGGTTGTTATGATTCTGCCCAGTTCAGAGAATCGGCAAATCACACCACTGGCTGGCCCCACTTCGCCCACTCACTCTTTAACTGGCATGCGTGCCAGCACACTTGCATTTGGTAAGTTTCTATTTTTCCTTTTTTTTCCCCCGACCATCAGCTGTTCTGCTGTGCCGGGAGATTTAGATTAGCTAGAAAGCAGGAAATCATTGGATTTCTTACTTTCCAGCTAATCTAAAAGCAGAGCTGAACCTTCCTTAGGACTGCAGCTTCTATTTTTCAGTGCAGACTCAGGTAGCAGATTGCAGAATCATAGATCTCTAAGTGAACCTGTGAGCAACTCAATCTGCCTGCCTGCTTTGCCTGATTTTGGGTAAAAGTTGCTCTTTTTTTATAAAAAATTCAATATTTATATAAGAACCAATTGTTAAGAAATTTGAATTCCACCCCTGACTAGAACTCACAGTCTCCTAGTTTCTAGCCTGCTGCCTTAACCACCAGACCAAACTAGCTTTACCAGTTTAACAATGTAAGCACATTCCAGTTCTCAGGTTGTGTTGATAATCAGATTTTATACAAAAGTTTGGATTCCCAACTGTTCAAGTTGTAGAGAAAGTGTATTTGCATACTAATAACATCAAAGATGGGTGCTCTTTGTGCTTGGGGAGACAGCTGGATTTGTTCCCCCCTTTTTTTGTATTTTAGAATCAGTGAATCGGTTTAACTGATGGCAGTTCTCCTGTTACGATAGGGCAGGGGCCTTCAAACTTGACAGCTTTAAGACTTGTGGACTTCAATTCCCAGAATTCCTCCTCCAATCATGTTAGCTCAGGAATTCTGGGAGTTGAAGTCCACAAGTCTTAAACTTGCCAAATTTGAAGACCCTTGTAATAGGGATACTGAATTCTTAGTCTTAGTTTCTTATTTTTGTCCTTTTTGTAAGAAATCCAATGGATTTTGTATACTTTCATATGAAAAATATCTCTGGCTTTTGCTAGAGCAATTAATACAAGTTCAAAAATCATTTTCTTAATTTAACTGTTTCCTTAATTTTCTCTCCCTAACAAGCTTTTAGAACAGTGGTTCTCAATCTTTTAATGACCCCATAATCCCTTGCGGGGTGGAGTCTGGGCAACTGAATTGAGCTAGCTGAGTGTTGTAATGGCCCGATGCCTTTCCTGTCGCCAATATGGAGTTCTGTTAAGCAGATATATTCTCATTGTGCCCAGAGAGAGAAACATCTGCCTCCACCTAGGATTGAACTCACAGCCTCCTGATTGTGAGGCAAAAGCTCCACCTCTAGGCCACCGCACCAGTCCAAGGGCTTGCTGCAGTTTAGTCTAGTGCTTTAAATCTGAAGTCTTGGTGGTCCGTGGAGTGAAGAAAAGATTGAAACCACTGTTTTTAGAAGGTGCATTTCCTCTAACAAGCACTGGGATGCCATGCTGGGCAATTGATTAGGTAGTGCACATGAAAAATACAGTATGGGGGTTTTATAATGAAAGAAGAAAATATTGTTGAACATGGATTGAGTAATGACTGTTAACAGAGTTTCAGCAAATTAGCAGAAGGCCATAGCTGCATGGTATGCCTATATTAACAACTGGAAATTCTACTTTGGTCGTGAGAGCAATGCAATCATAAATGGGAAGTAGCTCAAAGGGTTTATTAATTCTAACTTTGAAACGATATGACAAAGACTTCACTTGCCTTTTAATATAATTATGATGGGGCCCAGGGATTTGTAATACTTTGAACAGTCCTTTTGCCACATTTTCATTTGAGAAGAACGACAGTAATTTTGTAGTTCTACAAGGGCACCGGTTGAAGGGAGAAAGAGCGACTATTCATTTTCACAAGGGATAGAGGTAGTTCTCAACTTGTGACTAGTTGTTTACCAACCGTTCATAGTTATCACAGCCTCTGAAAGGGTGCTTTATGATCTTTTTTTTCTTTAATTCACATTTATATGCTGCCCTTCTCCGGAGACTCAGGGTGGCTTACAACCTTTTGGAGCACAATCCAATGTGCTCAGCAATAGCCTTCATTCCATTGTATATGCCTGCTTATTACTAGGGCTTTTTTTTTGCCCCCCACCCCACCCCAAGCGGCATTTTTACAAAGTCAGCTTATTGCCCCCAACAATCTTGAGTCCTCAATTTACCTACCCCTGAGAGGATGGAAGGCTGAGTCAACCTTGAGCCTGGTGGGATTCGAGCCTGCACTATTTGCAGACAGCTGGAGCTAAGTGCTAGGTGTTTAACAGCCTGCACCACTGTTTGATAAGCTTTGACCCATCCACTTCTTGTCCTGCTCTCTGGTGCTTTGGAGAATAAGTCAATCCCCTTCTTTTTTGTGGCAGCCCCCTTAAGTACTGGAAGATAGCTATCATGTCCCTTCATCCTTCTCTTTGATAGGCTGGATCAGGGGTGTCAAACTCAAGGCCCACGGGCCAGGGGACCCAGGGGATGCTTAGATCTGGCCCATGGGACCAACCTAGAAATAGCAACAGGCCGGCCCGCAGTGCCTCTGCCAGTGAAAATGGAGCCTGGCTCGGATTTCATTTTTGCTGGCAGAGGGCTGCAGGAAGATCTCCCCAGCCCCGCCTGGGCCACACAGGTGCCCCCTGGCATGAGTGACGTCAAGCTGGCCATGCCTATCCTGGCCCTGCCCCCCCCATGCCCATTCACCACTAACCCGAGATCAAACACAACCCCGATATGGCTCTCAATGAAATCGAGTTTGACCCCCCCGAGCTAGATAAACCTAGTTTCCTCAACCATACCAACAAATGGGAATAACGGCAGCGGTTCATTTAACAATCATGGCAAACAAAAAATAATCTTAAAATTGGGCTCGTCTCACAACCGTTGACTTGCTTAGCAATGGAAATTCCAGCCCCAGTTGTGGTCATATAGGGGCAGGACTACCTGTAGTGAAGCAGGAAATGATTCTTCATAAGAGGAATGTGCACAGTCCTGGGAGAAAAAGGGCTCTGGATTTATGTATTTTTCTCTAAAGCCTGTTCTGCTAATCTAAGTTGCCTCCCTTATCTTCCTTTCAGGCAAATATCAATATCCTATACTCGTACATGGAATGAAAAGCTCTGTTGACATGGATTTCTGTTAGAACTCTAAATGACTTTTATTTCCTAATCATAGCAAATTATTTTTCAGTTCCAGTGATATGCCAACAATAGATGAGTAGACCAGACTTAAGAACAGCATTATGGAGTGACTATTTTACTGCATTCTTTTTTTGTTCTTATTTGTGTCGCACATTCCAAAATACTACTTCATATTGAAATAAAGCTAAAAAAAATAAAATAAAGATAACAACCGCGCTGTTGTCAGTTGAGAGCTTGGATAAATAGACTAAAACAGCATAGGAAGTAACCATATCAACTATAGTAGGATGAATGTTTAAAACATCGCCACCATGTGAAACTGATCTGGAATTAGGGCCTGCTACAAGATTTGAACAGGAGGATTCCTGAGTTCAGGATGCCACCTTATGGATACATTTTGTATTGCATCTGTCTGTAAAAACACCGTCGGAAATAAATGCAGCTGTGGACCATTGGCACAGCTCAAGAGAGGGAGGAAAGGGAGGAAAAATAGGAAGCTGGAACTATCCCAGCATCTGCCTCCCAGCTGGTAAAAATCCCTAGGCATGCATTCAAACTGGATAATGTAACAGGTTTATTTGATCCAATCCCATAGAAACAGGGTGCAGCTTTCATTCATTTTGCCTCTTGTCTTATAAGCTTAAACAAACCTGAACTTGTGTAGCTTCTTTTGTAAAGGTGCTTTGCTTCCTGTGTCCCTTTCTAGCTGACAGTACTAATGTTTTCATTTTTAAAAAATCGACACCACAATCCATTTTTATCCACTCCATTTACTGTGCGGTCCTTTCCCTCATTCCTTTTTCAAGCCTGCATAGTGCTAAATGCACTGGGACCTAGGATAATGAACTATACTATCTTGCATGGCAGGCTTGTTGACATGATCGTGTAAAATGATCCAGAAGTAACACTCCACCACAAACTGTAGGACAGACAGACAGAATTTTATTTCAGTCATTGACCAATACAAATACAATCAATAAAATAAACAACACAAAGCTATCCCCTCACAACAAGAATTTATTAAATCAGACCCCTCACGTCCTTGGAATAATCTGTTTCAACATCTCCCCTCAGGACACTGCTATAGGTAATTGCATGCCAAAACAACTAGACACAAAGACAGTTTTTCCTCATGCCATCATTCTGCTGAACACCTAATTTCCACAGTACTGTTTTAGGCTGAAAGATATTTACCCAGGTAGTAGGCTGTATTGCTATTATCCTTGCATCTTCTCATCTTTTTCGTTTTCTCATCTTCTCATTTTTCCTATTATCTTCTCCTATTAGTATCTCATGATTTATCACTTGTTGTTTGTATCTTATGATTAATGATTGTAACGACAGTATGTTTTATGATCTATGACCTTTGTTGTTTGTATGTACAGTGAGAGTTTATGCACCAGAGACAAATTCCTTGTGTGTCCAATCACACTTGGCCAATAAAGAATTCTGTTCTGTTCTATTCTATTCGCAACCATTTGTGGGCAAAGTTTACACACCAAAATTTTGCTAATGTTAGAGGAATAAATTTATCCTGATTATTTAACATAGAGTGCAGTTAAAAGCTATCAGTGCCCTGAAAATTGATGTAAATAATAGATGTAATCGACTGATGACAAATGTCCCTGCAGGTTACTCTAGATTGTCTAGCTGGAAGCAAGAGTGAAAGGTGCTTTGGATTTGCCGATTTAATTTATTTACTAATTTGGGAGGACTTTGTGAGGACCTTCCCTGTTAATTATTTATTATAGTGAATGATAGCATTTGTAATGTGTCACTACAAAGATATTAGGCCACATCCTGGACTAATTCATTTCTGTTAGTGTAGCATCTATTTCTGTTAGAGGAAATTGCAAAACTATAATAGCTGTATAAAATTGGGTTTTATAGGAGCATGACCTTGGTTAGTTGATTTAAACGTTTCGTATTACGAAACCTTCTTCATTGAAAAACAGTGGGAACTTGATGCAATTGTCTCATGACTTTTCTACATGTTGTGTATATTTTATAACCAAAAAATGTTTTCAGCAATCCAACTGTCTTCCCCACCCAGGCCAGGCTCTTTGCTGGTTTGCAGAAGCTAACTTCTGGTTTTACAGGATACGATATTTCTGATTCCTAATCAAAATTAGCCTCCATAATTTTATTCCTGGATTTCATCCAGATAGGAGAAACATTTATATAATCTCTATAGCCAAACACTTTGTTAATCCTGGCCCAAAGGGAAACCTATGTGTTGGAATTATTTCACCTAATAGGTTGATGTGTTAGTACATGGCATTTAAACAGTTTTATTTCAAATTGGGGCTAATGTCTCAAATTTCCTTTTAATATTTCCTCATCCCATCCAATAATGCAAGCATCTAAATTACATGATTTTTTAAATTTAGAAACATTTTATAATTTAATTGGCTAGATGGGCAGAGTGGAGTCTGATGCAAATACAGGTGAAACTCGAAAAATTAGAATATTGTGCAAAAGTTCATTTATTTCAGTAATGCAACTTAAAAGGTGA
Organism: Naja naja; assembly: GCA_009733165.1. Classification (NCBI taxonomy): domain Eukaryota; kingdom Metazoa; phylum Chordata; class Lepidosauria; order Squamata; family Elapidae; genus Naja; species Naja naja. The sequence continues at coordinate 104,188,986 of CM019151.1, forward strand.
AACTAATACATGAGATAGACTCATCACATACAAAGCAAGATAGTTCAAGCCGTGATTTGTCATAATTGTGATGATTATGGCTTACAGCTCATGAAAACCCCAAATCCACAATCTCAGAAAATTAGAATATTACATGCAATCAATAAAACAAAGATTGTACATAGAACAATATTGGACCTCTGAAAAGAATAAGCATGCATATATACTCAGTACTTGGTTTGGGCCCCTTTTGCAGCAATTACTGCCTCAATGTGGCATCGCATGAAAGCTATTAGCCTGTGGCACTGCTAAGGTGTTATGGAAGACCAGGATGCTTCAATAGCGACCTTCAGCTATTCTGCATTGTTCGGTCTCATGTCTTTCATCTTTCTCTTGGCAATGCCCAATAGATTCTCTATGGGGTTCAGGTCAGGCGAGTTTGCTGGCCAATCAAGCACAGTAATCCCACCGTCATTGAACCAGATTTTGGTGCTTTTGCCAGTGTGGGCAGGTGCCAAATGAAGTCAGCAGCCCCATAAAGCTCGTCTGCGGAAGGAAGCATGAAGTGCTCCAAAATCTCCTGGTAGACAGCTGCATTGACCCTCGCCTTAATGAAGCACAGTGGACCAACACCAGCAGATGACATGGCTCCCCAAATCAACACAGGCTGGAAATTTCACACTGGACTTCAAGCATCTTGCAGTGTGTGCCTCTCCATTCTTCCTCCATACTCTGGGTCCTTGGTTTCCAAATGAGATGCAAAAGTTGCTCTCATCAGAAAAGAGGACTTTTGGCCACTGAGCAACAGACCAGGTCTGTTTTTCTTTAGCCCAGGTAAGACACTTCTGACGTTGTTTGTTGTTCAGGAGTGGCTTGACAAGAGGAATACAACATTTGAAGCCTATGTCCAGGATCCATCTGTGTGTGGTAGCTCTTGATGCACTGACTCCAGCCTCAGTCCACTCCTTGTGAAAGTCCCCAACACTTTTGAATGGCCTTTTCCTGACAATCCTCTCCAGGCTGCGGTCATCCCTGCTGCTTGTGCACCTTTTTCTTCCACCTTTTTCCCTTCCACATAGCTTTCTATTAATGTGCTCTGATACAGCACTTTGGGAACATCCAACTTCTTTTGCAATCACCTTTTGAGGCTTTCCCTCCTTATGGAGGGTGTCAGTGATGGTTTTTTGCACAACTGTCAGGTCAGCAGTCTTTCCCATGATTGTGATTCCTACTGAACCAGACTGAGAGACCATTTAAAGGCTCAGGAACCCTTTGCAGGTGTTATGGCTTAATTAGCTGACTAGAGTGGGACACTTTGAGCCTAGAATATTGAACCTTTTCACAATATTCTAATTTTCTGAGATTGTGGATTTGGGGTTTTCATGAGCTGTAAGCCATAATCATCACAATTATGGCAAATCACGGCTTGAACTACCCTGCTTTGCATGTAATGAGTCTATCTCATATATTAGTTTCACCTTTTAAGTTGCATTACAGAAATAAATGAACTTTTGCACGATATTCTAATTTTTCGAGTTTCACCTGTACACCGATGCTCTTCCAAGTAAAAAATTGGAATTAAATCATTTGATTACAAGTTAGTTTTAGGTATTTAAAGACTAATCTCTTTAGGGATACATTATCTCTCTCCCCTGTTAAAAGAGACTTGATTTACTTGATGCTTTATCCAAGATAATATCTACTAAATATTTGATAATGTCTAACCTCTGATCTTTCAGGCGAACTGTCACCTTTGAACATAGCCATGTGAAATTCAAGTCCCTTTATTGATTCCTTCTGAATAGCAACAAAGGCATTATGGAATAAATTACATGGGAAGCCAGCATGCCACTTCAAACTTAGTTTACAAAATATTTTCTGAGGTTTATATATGCCACAAAGGCATTCATTGAAAATAAAAATGATATAAAAGGTTGTAACCCAAAAACATGGCTATCGTAAGGTGATATGAGGGAACTTCGCTAATGTTCCTTTTGTTAAGTGGGACTTTTGTAATTGGCCAGTCTCGTATTAGTGATCATTTTCTGATAGAAGCCATAGCTGTGTTTATTTTCATGGTCATGATGTGCACTGAAGATGGTGTTTGATTTAGTTGTACGAGGTGCAATGACAATAAAGTAAACTAAACTAAAGTAAACTAAACTAAAGCTTCTATCTCAAAATTCCAGATGTGTTTACCAGTGCAGAAATGCTAAGAACTCTTGACTTGAAAACTGCTAATTCAAGCACATTTGAATCTGTAATCAATGTAATTTTTTTAATGTAAGCCCTACTAGAAATGCAAATGTTCTTTGATTGATTGACAGCTGTACTGTGGTGGAATCTACCTAGCTAAGCTTTGCTTCTCTTTCTCCTACATTCAGGTACAAGGGGGGCAGGATGGCAGCTTCTACTTCGTCATCATCAGCTGGTGGAGTGAGTGGAAGTTCTATGACTGGATCTGGATTTAGTGTCTCAGATCTTGCCACGCCACAGAAAGCCCTTTTTACGTATCCTAAAGGAGCTGGGGAAATGTTAGAAGGTAAAAGTGTTCTGCATTATTTTGGTTTGTAAGTCAAAGTAGTGTTGAATATTACAGTTGCATTCACAGCCTCAGTGTGCCAAGATTTTTAATCTTAGTGTGTTAAACGAATGACAGTGGCCCAGTTGATAATTAAAAATGGATGGATTTGTGCAATGTTCTAAGCCCAAACTAATCAGACAATATGACTCTCTATTACCTATAAAACTGAACCTTCCTTCCTTCTTTCCTTCCTTCCTTCCTTCCTTCCATCCCTCCTTCCATCTTTCTTTCTCTTTCTCCCTCCATCTCTCCCTCTCTTTTTTCTCTCTCTATCTTTCTCTGTGTGTGTGTTTGTGTGTGTGTGTGCTTGTGCACACATATCTGTCCTGCTAAGGCCACTATGGATCACTGAGACCACAATGGCACCACAAACAACCTGACAGGGCAGTGAAACGAAGTAAAATGTGCATTGTCTCTCTTCGGGATATTGATGTGGCATCCATAGTTATTTGAGAGGGAAGAGAACAGAGAACCAGCAAAAATAATACATCTGTCCTCTATGAAATGACATGTTTGCGTGACTTGCATTACCCTGAACATATTTTTCAAAAAAGATTTTGACATCATTTAAGGCAGATTCTTCTGCTCCAGCTATATTTTACATGGATTGATTATGTGCCATCAAATCAGAAATCATTCTTAACAGCCACATAGATAGACTTTCCCCACAATAATCCGTTCCCAATCTAGCCTTTCAGGGTTGACAATAGAATACTCATCATTATTGCAATCGAGTTCATCCACCTCACTGGTATTCATCCTCTTCTTCTAATCCAACGTTGTAGACGTCTCAAAGAAAATGTGTAGTAGCGTTGTGGTTAGTATATGAACATTGCAATAGTCAAATTAGGAGGCCATGGAATGAGATGAGAAAGAACTAATCGCCCTAGAGTTGTTGATGCATAAACTCTCTGGACATTCAGGGTTCTTGATAGGATACATTGACCCAGCTTCTTGCAGTCTATATCTTGCTTGTATTTTGAGTTTATTTTAAAATGTAATAAATACACCATCCTCTATCTTCTTCAACCTCACTCTTAAGGAACTTTTGGGAAGAGCATACATACCTGATGAATCTGTTTGATCAAGACAACATCAAAGGATGTCTTGATTAATTTCATGCTGTTCCCTAGATTATTAAATTATATGACTATTTATTTTTGGGGGTCCATCAAATATAAAGCGTTTTCCTTCAATTCCATGTACTCCTATTGCATGCAGATTGACAGTCTTGAGATCAGTTGGGGATGCTTTTTCTGATGTTGAGATCAAAAGTTGATGCTTTTAACCACTGTCAAAAGTTGTAGCTAAGATTTCTAGGGATTATTTAGATTTCATTCTTATTATACCTTGGTTTCTAGTGATACTTACTCTGGAACAAAGGCTTATGGAAGCTGCTATTGCAACCGTTTGCCACTAGATCTTCCAACACTATTACTGGTCCAACTGAACAATGTGTAACAGATGCAACATTATCAATCCTTAAGTTGATAAGAAGTATTGATACAGCATTCTCACTTTGCTGAATAGTAGCTTTTCTTTCTCTTAACCAGAGAAGGATTAATTGTCTTCAATCCACCTTCTGTTTCATTTTTAAATTTATTCTTTCATTAGTGCTAAGGAACTACCATTGCCATTGATCATGTTATATTTAGCTGCCGAGGTGATATTCTACATTCCTGTTGAGATAAGGCAGTGCTCAGCTTTAGTCTGCGAGTAGAAATCCATATCCTACAGTCTTCATAATATACCCCTACATAATATAATTCAGTAGAGAGGAAGTAAACATTTTTCCCTTGTGTTAACATCAGAGTACACTACTTGGCTATTATAAGGGAGCAGGAAGAGTATTTGTTTATCCAAGTCCCTTCCAACTCTCCCTAGGAACAGAACAGAATTAACAGAGTTGGAAGGGACTTTGGGGGTCTTCTAGTCCAGGGGTCTTCAACCTTGGCAATTTATTTATTTATTTATTTATTTATTTATTTATTTATTTAATTTATTAATTCGACTTATATGCCGCCCCCTCTCCCAAAGGACTCTTGGCGGCTCACAGCTAAAATACAATGCTAACAGTTAAATTACCTAAAAAATATATTAAACAAATTGTAAGCCGAATTAACATTAAAACCCCAGAATTAAAATAAACAACCCCAAAGAGGTTGAAGACTTGTGGAGTTCAACTTCTAGAATTCCTCAGCCAACTTTGAATTGAAGTCCACAAGTCTTAAAGTTGTCAAGGTTGAAGACCCCTGTTCCAGTCCAATGCCCTGCCCAAGCAAGAGACTCTACCATTCCAGACAAATGGCTGTCCAGTCTTTTCTTAAAAGCCTCCAGTGATGAACTACCCACAACTTCTGAAGGCAAGCCATTCCACTGGTTAATTGTTCTCACTGTCAGGAAATTTCTCCTTAATTCTAGGTCGGTTTTCTCCTTGATTAGTTTCCATCCATTGATTCTTGTCTGCCTTCTGGTGCTTTGGAAAATGGGGTGACCTCCTCTTCTTTGTGGAGCCCCATAGACATTGGAACACTGCTTGTTGTTGTTGTTGTTGTTGTTAGTTGTGAAGTCATGTCCAACCTATTGCAACCCCATGGACAGCGTTCCTCCAGGCCTTCCTGTCCTCTACCATTCCCCGGAGTACATTTAAGCTCACTCTGACTGCTTCAGTGACTCCAACCATCCAGCCATCTCATTCTCTGCCGTCCCCTTCTTCTTTTGCCCTCAGTTGTTCCCAGCATTAAGCTCTTCTCCAGTGAGTGACACTGCTAGTCTTTCTTAATCCTTCTTTTCACTAGACTAGACAAACCCAGTTCCTGCAACCGTTCTTCATATCTTTTAGCCTTCACCCCCCCCACCCCACCCCAATCATCTTGTTGCTCTTCTTTCATACACCAGTTTTTGCATTTCCATTCTTATCAGCCCTGTGGCCATTGTGAGGAATGATGAGCATAAAACTCGACTACATCTAGAGGGAGTTAGATTGCCTTCCCTACTTTGATTGGGTGAAGGATACAAATAGTGTACCTTTATTGCAAAAGGATAAACAAACAGAGGCCCTTCTATTAGCTAAGTCTGATATGCCAGGTGTGATTCACTCTGTGAAAAGATAACTAAGCCTCTGTCCCCCATGTGCTGCTAGCCTCAAGTTATACACAATGAAGTGTTGCAACTAATATTAAAACAAAAATCCCTAATGGGTCAGATAGTAAAGCCCATAATTTCTAACCAGTATAGCCATTGGCTATAAGTGGCTCAGAATATCAAGGTGTGTAATGTAAAAGATGTGGAGGGTACCAGGAAGGGCTGGTGTCAGTTACACTTGGTTGGTACTATATAACTGCATTGGCTTTTTGTGTAAACACAATGCTGAATAATGGTGATTTCCTTTCATTGTTTTGCCTTCACTGATAAGAAAGAGAACAAACTAAGAAAACAATGGTGTAGAGTAGACATTTGCCTAGTACTCATTGATGATACCATTTCAGTGTAAAGAGAAGGTCTTTTCCAAGTTTCAAGCATGTTAACTTTGTGTTTTCTCTCTAACTAGGACTGGTATGGGATCTATATGCTGTTTTTGCCATTACAGTGATTTTTTTAAATACATTGTGCCTTTATTTGTGCCTTTATTTGAAGGATGCAGTTTAGCTTATACTGTACGTACTGGATAAAGCTAAACTGCATTAAAAATAGTTGGGATGTGGTGACAAGGCCCAGTTGTTACTCCATTCTTCAGGTTCTGGGCTTACCTTCTAGTGTGTATGCTAAACTACAGGTAGTCCTCGACTTACAACAGTTCATTAGTGACCATTCAAAGTTACAACAGCACTGAAAAATGTGACTTATGACTGTTTTACACAGTTATGACCTTTCCAGTCTCCCCATGATCATGTGATCAAAATTCAGATGCTTGGCAGCTGGTTCATATTTATGACCGTTTGTGATGACCCAGAGTGTAACACAAACATAACAAAATCCAAAATGTAAATGAATGTCCTTTAATGCCTCCAACTTGGCCCCACTGTTCAATAATTCGCAGTTGGAGATAAAACTTATTCAAAAATAGTCTTCAAAAGAAAGCAATACAGTTCGAATTTAATGAGCAGATAGAGGTGAAATAAAAAACCAAAGCAAACTACAATGAAGGCATTTCCACAAGGGACCAGGATAAGTAATTACCAACTTCAAGGAGATAACAAGGCACAGTCTGTTGGAAGGTCAAGGTAACTTCAGCCCAGAATAAAACATGCTTTGCTTCTGGCAACGTGTGTTTTAACCGTCTCTCTTATATACTATTCTCCCCAGCTGCAACCAATGAGGAGGATCATGGCCACTTCCTCTCTCATAAGCCAAGCTGTTTCCTTCTCCGTTCCTCCCTGCATGTCCTAGGATGCAGAGGGGATGGGCCTGGTTCTTCTCTGACTGCCCAGCCGGCCTCTGCCCTTCCTCAGCCTCCTCCTCAACCTCCAGGGCCACACCTCTACTCCCTAACGGCTGTTCCTCCTCTCCCTCAGAGTCTGACTCTACAGCATGACACCGTTGCTGTATCCCAAGGTCATGTGATTCCCCTTTCGCGACCTTCTGACAAGCAAAGTGAACGGGAAAGCCAGATTCACTTAACAGCCGAGTTACTTAACTCAGTGATTCACTCAACAACTGTGACAAGAAAGGTCATAAAATGGGGGCAAAACTCACTTAACCAATGTCTCACTTAGTAGAAAATTTAACCTCAATTGCGGTCGTAAGCCGAGGATTACCTGTAGTCCAATCAATGGCTTAATCCTGGCTGGACTTGTAAAGCTGCTATGTCTGTGTTGGGAAACTTAACTTGTGGAGATACATAAAAGAACAACTGAGCTAATCACCTAATCATCCAATGCAGAAAATTCTGTTGGAATTCTGCCAGTGTTTACTGTTCTGTTCCATGCCTGATCCTGTAAGGAAATCTGGCAGGGAAGATTTGGCCAAAATAAGTATTACGGAATCATATCAATAGCTATAGTTGTATCTGCTGTGCCTTTACCTCAGTGTGGTGAGAACTTGTGGTCCAACTGCTTTTGAAACAGTTCATTCAGCTAGTTTTGAAAAACAGTTATGTGGCAACGAAGAATACCAATTGAGAAAGAAAAGTTCAAAGCAATCTGTAGAAAATTAGCAGCACAATTTTTGGACTTTGGCCTTGAACTCTTTTTTTTACTTCTGCCGGTAGCTTTTTCCGAAAGTGGGGATAATGTAAGGTGTTTTTTCCTTGCATCAAGAGTAAAGGGTTGATTATTTCACCTTCAGGTTAATAGGTGTGTTTATTCGTCTAAGAGTCTCATTAGTCTGGAAAGTATAATTAGCTATTTAGTGCCAGTTGCAGGGATGGCAGGTTGTGGTTGGTAGATGTGCCGTGGAAAATTCCAGGTTATTTCATATCTGCAAAAAATCTAACTCTTAAGAGTATTTAATTACAGGTTCATTCTGCATGGGCCTACATTTGAGAAATTGCAAGCTGTTTTTGGTAAGCATCATGCATGATGTGTCTTTTTTTTTTAGCAAACAAGGAAGTAGGTTCAAAGAAGAAAAAATGTTAGCTGACTTACTGTAACAAGTTGCTCTTTGTTGTGATAGCGGTAGCTTTTCATGGGTTGGAAATGTACACTTGAATTTGAATTTTTCTGGGTCCTTAAGTTCTATTCAGTATACTAGGAGTAGCAGAATTCAAAAAGACAAGTAGTTGTGCTAATCTACCAGAAGATAACCAAGTTGAAATCCCATGGAAATAAATAGGGCTAAAAGATACTTCACTGTGTTTGACTTATCTTCATTTCTGACATTCAGTGATTTTATTTTTGGTCTTTTAATTATCCCGTAATCCCTTGCATCGGGGTAGAGTCGGGGCAACTGAACAGAGCTGAGTGGTTACTGGCCAGATGCCGTTCCTGTCACCAATGCAGAGTTTGCAGCAGAAAATTTCATATTGTGCACATTCTGACATTCAGTGATCAAAGACATTTATTTGTTCTTTGTGCATTCCACAGCCTTAAGCAAATCCTTCGTTTTCACTGTGATTTTATATTGAGTGGTTGAATTCATATGGCCTGAATGTTGGCTGTCAGTTTTAAGTCACTGCTGCTAGCCCAAGGAAAAGAAACCTTCAGTTTACAGGGCAAATGCAGCCCACAAGCCCTCCACAACTAACACCAGGGCTTCCTTCTTTGTGCTCCTTCATCAGTTAATCTGCGGGAAAAGGTGGGGTTTTTTTTAGGAGAATCAACTAGACATTCTTTCAAAATGTGTGTCCACTCTCCCCAGGCAATAGTTGGTTTAAGATAAGAGAAGGACCAGGGGAGACATGATAGCAGTGTTCCAATATTTGAGGGGCTGCCACAGAAAAGAAGGAGTCAAGCTATTTTCCAATATGCACCTGAAGGCCAGACAAGGAATAATGGACGGAAACTGAACAAGGAGAGATTCAACATGGAAATAAGGAGATGTTTCCTGACAGTGAGAACAATCAACCACTGGAACAGCTCTCTCAGTGGAGGGTGCTCTACCACTGGAAACTTTTAAGAAGAGATGGATAGCCCATTTGTCTGAAATGGTATAGGGTCCCCTGCTTGAGCAGGGGGTTGGATTAGATGACCTCTAAGATCCCTTCCAACTCTGATGATGATGAAGACGACACATCTCACCTTTCCTACTGCCAGAGGACTGATAAATGCTGAAGCATTAAGATTAATGCTTATTAAGATCCCCAAAGCCATCCAGCTGCTTGATGTTTATTTGTTTGTTAGCTTTATGTCCAGGAGCTTCAGGTACCTTTCCCTGGAATTCCCTTTCATTTCATTGCTGCACTTTGTGAGGTTGTTTTTTTGTTTTTTTTTTAAATTACATTTATATGCCGCCCTTCTCCGAAGACTCAGGGCGGCTTACAATTTTTGGGATACAACCCAATGCGCTCAGCAATAGCCTTCATTCCATTGTATATGCCTGCTTATTACTAAGCAGCATTTTTACAAAGTCAGCTTATTGCCCCCAACAATCTTGGGTCCTCAATTTACCTACCCCGAGAGGATGGAAGGCTGAGTCAACCTTGAGCCTGGTGGGATTCGAGCCTGCAGTAATTGCAGGCAGCTGGAACTTAAGTGCTAGGCATTTAACAGCCTGCACCACCAAGGCCCTCTGGGCAAAGGGGTTGGACCCCTTTGCCCAGAATCAAATTTCTACAAATTTCCGTGGCTGAGCATTAGAATTGAATCTAGGCCTCTTCAGCCATAGTTTGGCACCCACTTATACCACACCAGCTTTCACACTGGTTCATTCTGGGCCCGGGGCAAACAGTCACCACCTAATAAAAGCAGGACACTGTCTTGTTTAGACACATCAACTGATGTTATATTGGCAGCATGTTAGGCATTAAACATCAAAAGCTCCTGCAGCAGACTAAATAATAATAAGTTGCAAGACATTTAGCTAAGTGTCAGCAGAATTATGGATGTATAAGACTGGTGTAAGTTAAGGCCCCACAGGCAAATTTGCCTGCTTAATTGTTTCTCATGTCTCTTAAGAACAGAGTAGGAGTAAGACATTATAAATATATAATGTCAATGAGTCCAGAACAACTGACTACTGAGTTGGTTCCAGGAAAGCAGCTGAATTGTGCTCTACTATAGAGGGCAGTACATACATGCATAAGCACAGTTGCCAACTGATTATGCTTATATACAGCTACTTTTTCAGCTTCAGCTGCTCTGCTATAAAGCAAAGATTGTGTCTGAGACTGGTAGTTCGGAGCAAGTAAGCCTCCCAATTCATTTTTTTTAAATTAATCTAAATAAAATTAAATTTCTTGGGAAAGGAACCTGGTAGGCATCAAGGCAGGCTTTTCACAAGACTACTCATGCCTTTAAATGCTCTGCTGACAATTCCTACCTTCCATTATGTCTCTAAGATGGGACACCTGAAACTTTGGTTCCCTATTACACAATTGTCATTTTAAACCTGTTTTGGGGATTCCCAGTTCTATTTTTCCAAGGAAAGATCTAAAGTTAAGCAAATGTGAATTGGGAAAGCTACTAGTACCACCTATCTTTTTTAGATATCCTCAACAAAATTGGGTTTTTTTTGTAAATGACAGTAGTGCATCATTTCCAAACAAGTTGTGTGACCATTTACATTTTAGAACAGATCTCCTGTAGATCAGAGCTGGTTATTCTTCCTAGAACTTCCTGTGAAAATCAGCAGTGCCATTTTCTACCATTTTCAGATATGTAAATGGTAGAAAATTGTGGCATCTATGCTGAAAGAATTTTAACAACAACTGGGGGTGGGGGAACTCAACTGCGAAGAATCAGCCAAAAGGTCAGAAGACATAGAAACACCTGTTGTGTGGTTTGAGCTTCCTGCGTACTAGATATCATTGGGCTCTGCACTTCCTCCTCCATGTTAAAAGCGATCTCTAGATATCAAGAGGTTGGCCATCCATATCTTACTTGTGAATTTGGTGCCTCCGGAAGCAGCTGTCATGAATGGGATGATAGGAATTGTAATTCAGAATATTTGGAAGATACCAAATTCATAATGATAGTTATTTCAGAGTTTGTGTGATGGTATGTTTTGAAAATTAGTTGGTGATCCCAAATGATCTTGCAACAGAATACCCTATATCACCAGGCTTGAAATTTTGGACTTGGACAACCTTGAACTACGCCGCCTACAGTTGGACTTAAGCGTAGTACACAAAATTATCTGCTACAATGTCCTACCATCAATGACGCAACAACACAAGAGCACACAACTGTTACAAACTCAATGTAAACCACTCCAAGCTTGATTGCAGAAAGTATGACTTCAGCAACAGAGTGGTCAATGCCTGGAACTCACTACCTGACTCAGTTGTTACATCTACTAACCCCCATTCCTTTAACCTCAAACTATCCACTATTGATCTCACCCCATTCCTAAGAGGTCTGTAAGGGGCATGCATAAGTGCACCATCGTGCCTACTGTCCCTGTCCTATTGTCCCCATTTATTCGTACCTATTTCCTGTATTGTTACTCATGTTTATACTTATATCTATTATCTTGTAAGCAATTGACAAGTCAAATAAATAAATAAAAATAAATAAAATGAAGTAGCAGGGAGCCTGTATTTGTGAGAATTTGAACAGGGCAATTGAGAAACAAGATAACGTTCTGACTTGAATCAGCTAGCTTAGGTTTCATGTTTGAGAATAAAAATAAGAACTAAGTTCAATTCATTCGTTGCATGAGATACCTCAACCTGTACTATCAAGTCTGTATTATTAACTTGGCAGGCCATTATTTGCCTTTTATGGGTGAGTAACCCATAACATACCTAGCAGTAAAGGTTTTTTGGAATATATATTATTTTCAGGGCCTTGAGCCTTTCTCCTAACCTTAGCCACAGATAGTATGCTAGTCTTGCAGCAGTCTTGAAGGTCTATTAAACTGTAATTTAAATATTGGTGTGATGACCTGGAGCGTGGCACAAAGGCAACACAGTCAAATAAGCAATAAGAGTCCCTTTATTATCTCCAACTTTGCTCCCAATGTCCAGGTTACCTTCGGCTGGAAAAGAACTCTCCCAGGAACAGCCTTTAACTGTAGAAAATTCAGTCCCAAACAGGGACACACAAACTGTAACTTAAAATCCAAACAAACCAAACTGAAGTAATTAGTTCGACAGGGCGAAGAAGGAATTTCAGACTTGAAAGCATGGCAAAACTCACACAGTTGGAAAGACACCAGGAATACAGATAAGCCATGACAATACAAGATAAAGTCACGTTTGCTCCCAACAGCTTGTTGCGCACAGCTTGCTTTTTTATACACTGTATTCCCGGCTGCAGCTAATGAAAGGAATCAGGGCCCTTTCCTCCCCCATAAGCCATGCAACCCATGTTGCTCTCTTCTCCATTCCCCCCTGCGTGCCCTAGGATAAAGAGGGGGTGGGCCTGGGTCTTCCTCCCAATTCCGTCTCCCTTGCTCTACCTCTCCTCTGCTCTGCCCAGCTGGACTTTGCCCTTCCCCAGTTTCTTCCACAGCCAACAGAGCCACACTCCCACTCCCTGTCAGCTGTTTGTCTTCCTCCTCCGAGTCAGATTCCGACAGGGGCATGACAATTGGTATCCATGACATGATTTCTTTTTTTTTTCAAGGATGCATTTTTGTTTGGAGTTTAGTTAAAGAGAATTGAAGTGGCATTTGTTCTTGTGTCCAATACGCAAAAACTATGAAATGCCTTGTTTCAATGTTTCAGCATAACATGGCTATAAAGAACCATCTCATATTATGGTAGTTAGAGCCTAACATCCATCTGTCTCCTAGACTGGTTAGTAGTAATGAGTGTCTGAAGTGAGGAGACACTGGAAATTAAATCTGGGATGTTTTATCCCCATCTGAGTTGCCAATCATTTATGTAGATTTGGGCTATTTTTATAACTAAGTTTACACTTAGGCAGTTCATTTAAAGCAGTCCTGTGGCGGTCCAATGCAAATTATTGCAATAATTGGGGTTGCTTGCATGAAATCAACAAGTAAGAAAAACACCACAAAGAGTTCCACGGGGAAAAAATCCCATACAAAGGTTTTAATAGATAGTGAGAAACTCATCGCTAGTGGAAAGGATGGACGTCCAGTCACCTTTTTTTTTTTAGTTACATTTATATGCCGCCCTTCTCCGAAGACTCAGGGCGGCTTACAATTTTTGGGATACAACCCAATGCGCTCAGCAATAGCCTTCATTCCATTGTATATGCCTGCTTATTACTAAGCGGCATTTTTACAAAGTCAGCTTATTGCCCCCAACAATCTTGGGTCCTCAATTTACCTATCCCGAGAGGATGGAAGGCTGAGTCAACCTTGAGCCTGGTGGGATTCGAGCCTGTACTAATTGCAGGCAGCTGGAACTTAAGTGCTAGGCATTTAACAGCCTGCACCACCAAGGCCCTTGGGACTGCACCTTGGCCTTGGGACTCAAGGAAAAGGCAGGTTTGAAATGTTTTTTCTAAAGGTCCACAGGGTCAGTGCCAAACAAATATCAGGGAAGAGGTGATTCCAGACAGGAGGGCCTGCAATGGGAAAGGCAGATCTCCTAAGTCCCATCAAATAACATTGTTTAAAACAGAGGTCTCCAAACTTGACAACTTTAAGACTTGTGGAATTATGGGAGTTGAAGTCCACAAGTCTTAAAGTTGCCAAGTTTGGAGACCCCTGGTTTAAAAGAAAGGATTCAAAGCATGCATAACTATTAGAGCAGGGGTGTCAAACTCGATTTCATTGAGGACCACATCAGGGTTGTGTTTGACCTCAGGGGGCCGGGGTGGGCGTGGCCACCTCAACTTCATTCGTGTCAGGGGGGCGCCTGTAGTGACCCAAGCGCTTTGCCAGCAAAAACAGCTCAGGAGGGCCGCATACGCTCCATTTTTGCTGGCAGAGAATTGCAAGAGGCTGTCACAGCTGAAAACAGAGCTCAGGTGGGCCGTGTGTGGCCCTCCCAGGCTCCGTTTTCACTGGCAGAGGCACCGTGGGCTGGTCTTTCATTGTTTCCAGGGCAGCCTCCACGGGCCAGATCTAAACAGCCCGCAGGCCACATCCTGCACACGGGCCTTGAGTTTGACACCTCTGTATTAGTATATGATGGAAAAGCCAATATTTTTAGAGAGAGGTGGTTCCCCAAATTGACTGTGTGCTTTATAAAGCTTTATAGATGATAACAAGCATCCTGAATTTTATCTGGAAGCCTATAGTAAATGTATGAAGCTGGCGGGTGGAGGGGAGAAGGGAAGGGAAGGTGCATGCCAGTGAGAAAATGTCTGTCAGGGTTCCAGCAAACCTCCATTCCAATCAATAACTCCGAGACAAACATATCTCAAAAGTACCTTTATTAGGATAGTAAACTGGCACATCTGTGGAATCCCAAATCTGAAAGTTTCCGGGCTTCCTACAATTCCCCAAACTACAAATCCACCCCGCCCCTTGGCCGTCATCACATCACATGGCCCAATCACGATCCATCCAAAAGTAAGATCCCTATTTCATCCTGCGCCATATTCAATGACCTTGAACTCACACAAGAATTTATTTTGTCTACTTGGAGCTACTCAACTGAATCCACCCCACTCCTCCCACTTTCTCAGGCTTGCGGCAGCGTGGAAGCATCGAATCTCAGTATGGCTTCCAAAGCTGACAATGACTGGATCAGATCAAGACTCCAGCATACTGTTCCCAACAACTGTCATCCCGATATACGAGACACCATTGCTTGAAGATGACAGCGTCAAATGGCGTTGCTGTTGAGCATACCCTGAGTTTTCTGGAGACACCTGGCTAGTCATTGTTGGATCAGAAGCTGAGCTGTTGGCCTGGTTCAGTTTTTGTCATTATTACATGAATGCAGACACTTGTTAAGTTATACATCCTTGGCATAAAAATAAGACTTGTAGGGTATTTTTTTGTGTGATACTCTTAGAAGGCTTTTCAGGATCATAAATATTTTAAGACTTTTCTTTTGCTCTATTTACAGATGGGTCAGAACGATTCCTTTGTGAATCTGTCTTCAGCTATCAAGTTGCATCCACACTAAAACAAGTAAAACACGGTAAGTGAATAAACCTCACAAACTGTTGTATCAGTGGACCTGTATGTTGTATCAGGATGTATGTATACAGAAATCCAGTAAGGTAATAGAAGTACTTTACTGTATTGAAAACAGCAGGATAGAACAGAACATAATAAAAATACAGCAGATTTTTCATGAACCTATTGTCACAATATTATCCTGTGTAATAAAAAAAACCAAAAACAAAGTTTTATCTATATGGTCTATTTAACCAGGAGATAAGATTGTAACTTATATTATTTGATGCTGTTGTATTCATAAAACAAGCTATGAACATTGCACTCATAGAAAACTTTGTGAGCCATAACTTTGCTGTTAATAAAGATTGCTATCTTTCTTCCTGGGCCATCTGGTTCTTGTCTTGCTTCATCATCTCTTCCTCCTCATACTTGGTTCATGTGATACATTGGACAGTTGATTTGCTTCTGAAATGCTATCAAGATGGAACAGAACTCTGGAAGAAAGTATCTAATTAGAGTAACTCTTTTGGAAGGAAACTTGATCACTTGCTATTCTCCAGCGAGCTGCTCCGAGCATCCAGACAGTGGGAGGTGCTTAGTCTCTCTGTTCTTGATAGGGTGGGCTTTACTGAAGGATGTTGTTACTCCACCTCCTCTCCTCCCGTACGTCCCCCAGTTTAGCTCAGCCTTCTGTTCGGATAGGCAGCCTTTCCTTTGGTCGGAACAGGAATAATCTCACGGTATTTTCTCTTTCTCTTCTCAACTGGATTCTTTCTCAAATTTCCTCACAGCTTCAATTTGGCTTCTAAATTGTTCCGCTGTTGTAGCAGACCTGACTGCCTTTTTTTTGCAGTGGGGAAGACGCGCTGCGGCGCTAGCCACTTTCGGCGGTTTTTGGGGGGAGGCTTCAGTTTCGATTCTTCCTTTCTCCCAGACTTAGTTTCGTTTTCCCCTACTTGCCTTTTTCTTTACTGTGCCCCTCTCTTATTGAGGGATACCTCAGATTCTGTGAATCCTCCCCACTGAGAATGGGGGTGAGTCCCGATTCCCCCGTTCCTGCCGCTCTCACTTAAAATGGCAGTGCTGTGCTGGCGCCAAAGAGCATTTGGTGCCATTTTTGCTCCTTGGGGGAAGTGGCGGCTTGCAAGTGCGCCCTTCCCGTTGCTCAGGGCGTGCCCACGAGGCTTTGTGAGGGCCCTGCCTGGATTTGTTCCAGTTCCCTGTGAGAGGATTAATTCCTTCTGTTCTTCTGCCCCCCCAGGCTCTCTTTTGTATAAGGGACCAGGGGTTAGTCTTGCCCTCTCTGCAAAACATTGTTTTTGTCTGAGTGAGCTCTGTATTGTTGGCACTCTCACAGGTGTGCTTTTTTCTGCCAAAATATTGTGGTAATTATTACCTTGTTATATATTAGCACAGCAATATATTATCAACTAATCCCCAGGCCTGGGCCTGCAGGAGCTGTTGACAAGGGCCAAAATCTATTCTTCTGCCCTATAACTGAGTTCTCAATTTGGCTTGCATTGATTTCCTTTTTTGAGGCTCTCTCTCTCTCTCTCACCCTGATCCACACTAATTATTTCTATCTGTAGTGTGGGTGTCTCACCATTCTGAATAATAGCAATAATTGTAATACATATTGCTTCATCTAGGAGCCTCTATACAATTTCAAAAAGGGGAGTATCTTTTTTGGGGTGCCTGGCCCAGCTGCTGGAGCGGGACCCTGGACGTGCCAACCGTCCAGGCGGCTGCCAATCTTATTCTATTATTATATCAGTTTTTTCTGAGACAGGAAATGGCAAGTAGGGGTGGCGACAAAACACGTGCCCAGACAAATCTGATAGGCCTAAAGGCCTATCTAAGGCAGCTCAAAAGGATGCATCCAGACGCCAGAAGGCACTCGAAAAACAGATCCAAAAGAATACCAAGGCTTCCGAGGAATCAGTTCACTTCCCGGACCCTACCCCGCCTCTCCAACCTCTTCCATCCCCTAGACCTTTACACCCCACCACGTCTCCCAGACCCAGTCCTTTGGTCATATCAAGCACACGTCCCTTAAGGAGGTCGCCGGAAGCAACCTTCACCCCTACGGTGGCTGGATTGCGCTGGGAAGAATTCCTCCCAGAGGAGGTTCCTGAAACCATGAAGACGTGGATGGAAATGGCGATTTCCAGGGGAATCGCGGCAGGGGTTCAGCAGTCTCTTGCAGCCAGACAAACACTCAGATCTGAAGGGGACTCACACTCAGTGAGGTCTTCGGTCAGAGCAGCCTCGGTTGTTTCCCAGGTATCTCAATTTAGAGGTTTTCATCCTCATTTCAATCAGGATCAGGAAGAGGGGGAAGAAGTGGACCCCCTCGCTCAGATTGACTCGGTCTCTGTTCAGCAGAGTGAGGACCCCTTGGGCTCCGGCCACAGAAAGAGGATGTCTGATGGGGCGTAAACGGACCAACCAACTTTCATGGGCCTCTTCCAACCACAGTTGTTCAAGTCCCTTCTTTCCAAGGCAAAAACCACAGCCCGCATTCCGAAGCCCCCCTCAGTTCCACATCCTACAGATTCTGAGGATGAGGAGGATCTGGTCTTCTCTCAGCCAGTTAACGAGGAGGATGTTATTCCGGTCCCCAAAATGTTTTCGGACCTCCTCCACAAACAGTGGTTGTCAGCAACATCTTTCCCGGCCCCTTCAAATTTTGATAAAAAATTTTTCAATCTGGATCCAGAATTCGCTAACAATTTGGGCACCCCCAAGGTCGATAATCCGGTGGTAGCCCTGGCCTCCTCTTCCACTGTTCCCACTGAAGCGGAGGATGCCCTAAAGACAGATGATAAGAAGGCCGAGATTGTCCTACGTAAAGCCCACCAAGCAGATGCCTGGGCCATCAAGGCAGCCATGGCAGCATCTTTTTTCACCAGGGCATCTCTCAGGTGGCTCCACCTGAGGATACCATTCCAAGTTCCAACATTAGGGCTCACCAGGATGTAGCAAAACTAATTGCAGCTACGGAATTCTCCGCCAATGCTACTTTTCATTCCGTAAAAATTTTCAGCCAGGGCCATTGCCTCACAGGTTACTGCCCGTAGACTATTGTGGCTGAAGCATTGGCAGGCAGATAGTAAGAATAAATGGAAACTCGTTTCCTCCCTGGTGTCGGCTAATAAATTAATTGGACCTGCCCTAGATCCTCTATTGGTAGAGACTAGGAACAAATGAAAAATCCTCCCTTCCCTTCTTCGTCGTTCTAACAACAGGTTCTCTCAGCCCTTTCGCAGGGGCCACTCCCGTCCCTACTTCCAGACCTCTTTCTCCTCCAGGAACCTCAGGGGATCGGGTTACAGGGGCATCCAACAGTCAGACAGGTTGGATTTTTCAGACAGGAGTCGAAGGGGGGGTCAGGGCAAGTGAGGGTTCAGGGGACTGCCGAGTCGAGGATCTCGTAGATCCCGCTGATCAAAGGGATCTGGCCCCTATAGGTGGACACCTTCGCTTCTTTGCTGACCGCTGGGAATTGTCCACCTCTGATGCCTGGGTGTGCGACACCATTCATTTGGACTAGCGTTAGAATTCCTTTCTGCCCCCCCCAAATTTCTTTATGCAATGCCTGGTTTCTAGGGTCCCTGCTAAGAGGACCCTGATGGAGTCCGCAATTAACCACTTGCTACATATCAGGGCCATTCAACCGGTTCCCAAGGACCAACAGGGACAGGGTTTCTATTCTTTACTCTTTATTGTGCCTAAAGCCTCAGGGGGCTGGAGAGCAATCTTGGACCTCAAACGGCTTAACCGCTCGTTGGTCTATCGTAAATTTAAGATGAGCACCCTCCAGTCTATCCTCCTTAGTGTCAGACGAGGGGATTACTTAACTTCCATCGATTTGACAGAGGTATCTGCACATACCAATTCGGCCTGCCCACTCGAAATTTCTTAGATTTTGTTATAATAATCACCATTATGAGTATGTTGCCCTTCCCTTTGGTCTTTCCTCGGCCCGAGGGCGTTTCTGAAGGTTCTGGCGGCCCTGGCGGCTCACCTTAGGGGATTCGGTCAGACTCCAGTGCTGTCTGGACGATATCCTAATTCTATCCCATTCAGCTAGACAGGCTCACATGGACACCAGAGTCACGTTGCAGGTTTTACAGCAACATGGGTTTTCCATTAATTGGAAGAAGAGCCATTTCTCGCCATCAACCCGGTTGACCCATCTGGGGGCAATAATTGATACTCTTGAGGGAAAAGTCTTCCTCTCCCCAGATCGTTTAGAGAGCGTAAGGAACTTGGCCCAACGTATTAGATCCTCGAGGCAGGCCCCTTTAGCTGACCTGTCAACATTGTTAGGTAAATTGATTTCTTCCATTTCCATTGTTCCCTGGGCTCGATTCCACGCTAGGACGCTCCAGTGGTTCCTCCTGCCGTATCAAAGGTCAGGTCGCAGCAACTCCGCAGCAAGGGTCCGGGTGCCCACAAAGGTGAGGCTCTCCCTACTTTGGTGGACAAATCCATCCATCAACAAAGGATCTCCTCTACAGGAGCCAGAAAGGCTCATGATTACCACAGACGCCAGTCTGTTCGGATGGGGCGCACATCTGCAGTCTCTGTCATGTCCAGGTTGCTGGTCAGTGGACGAACAGTGGAACAGTATAAACTGGCTAGAGCTCAGAGCGATCCATCTCACCCTCCGCAATTTCCTTCCTCGCATCCATCGGAATCACGTTCTCATTCTCACAGACAATATCACGGCGAAACCACACGTGAACAGGCAAGGGGGTACCCACTCTGTCCTCCTGATGAAGGAGGCAGAGAGGCTGTGTCTTTGGGCAGAACGTCATCTAGGTTCCATAAAAGCGGAGCATATCTCGGGCATGGACAACACTCAAGCGGATTGGCTCAGCAGAGCAACAGTGGATCCTTCTGAGTGGCGCCTTCACCCCGACTTGTTTCACGAGCTGATGCTCAGATTCAGATGCCCAAGCGTGGACCTGTTTGCCTGAATGCTCATCTTCGCAGGTTTGTGTCCAGATACCCGGCCCCAGGCACGGAGAACGTCAATGCTGTTCGCTGTCCTTGGCCTCCCGGTCTGCTATATGCACCCCGCCCCCATTCCTCTGATACCCAGGGTAATTCAAAAGCTCTTGGCGGAGAAGGCCTCCATGATCTTAGTCGCTCCTTTTTGACCCAGAAGGCCGTGGTTTGCAGACCTTCGCAGCCTCTCCACGGAGGCACCTTGGAGGATCCCAGATCACGAGGTTTGTCTCACCCAAGGTCCGATCCTGCACCCGGACCCCCAGTGGCTTCAACTAGCCGTTTGGAGGCTGAACGGCAACATTTAAAGGTGGAGAATCTCTCCTCAAAGGTCATCACCACCATCCAGGCGGCTCGAAACCGTCCACTACCAGGATATACAAGGACTCGTGGAAGTCCTTCTCTACTTGGTGCCTCTCTCACGAGGCGGACCCGTTTCTTCCATTGGTTGCTCAGGTGTTGGAATTTCTTCAAGCAGGCTTAGACAAGGGTTTCTCGCCGAACACTCTGAAGCAACAGGTGGCGGCCGTTGCATCTGTAGTGCATTGGCCTGCTCTTTCCTCCATTTCGCACCACCCTCGGATCAGGGCCTTTCTTCGGGGCGCAACCAATTTGTGCCCGCCTGTCATTCATCGTTTTCCAACATGGGACCTTACCTTGGTTCTCACATCTCTCACAAAGGAACCCTTTGAGACTCTGTTGTCAATCAGTCTCCAATTCCTGACCTACAGGGTAGTTTTTCTGGTTGCGGTTACATCGGCAAGGCGCATCTCTGAGTTGGCCGCCTTGTGTCGTAGTGATCTCTGCGTTTTCCACGCTGACAGGGTGGTGCTGCGTCCTGATCCGACTTTCATGCTGAAGGTGAATTCGGCCTTCCACAGGGCACAGAAGCTGATTCTCCTGGACTTCTGTCCACGACCTTCGCATGGCCTGGAACACCAGTGGCATCGGCTGGATGTCCGCAGGGCCTTGCACGTCTGTCTTAAGAGAACAGCTCCGTTTCAGAAGTCTGAGGCTCTATTTGTTTCATTCAGTTCGACCTCCCAAGGGCAGTAAGTGTCTTCCTCTACCATTGGTCGCTGGTTATGGGCCACCATTGCAAAAGCCTACCTGTCACAGTCCCTGCCGGTTCCTTCCGGTATCACTGCTCACTCTACTCGGAGTGCGGCTACGTCCGCTGCCTGGGCCACACAGGCTCCTAGCTCCGAGATCTGCAAGGCTGCTACCTGGGCCTCGCCATCGCGCTTTGTCAGGCATTACAAGGTTGACGTCTTTGCTTCTGCTGACACTTCCTTTGGCAGGCGAGTGTTGCAAAAGGTCCACTCGGCTCAGGGTGTGTCTTTGGCCCAGACGGAGTCCCTCCCGTAGGACAGGCCCAGCTTTGGTATGTCCCACTGTCTGGATGCTCGGAGCAGCTCGCTGGAGAATGGGCGTTGGTACTTACCTGATACGCCCTTTCTCGGTGAGCTGTGAAGAGCATCCAGCCCCTCCCTTCTTTTCTGTCTGGGGCGGGTTCTTCCTGTTCCGACCTCTTGTCCACCGGTTCCCCTTGAGCTAGCTTGGGGTCTCCCTGTCGGCACCATTGGCCGGCTCTTCGTCTTCGCTAAACTGGGGGACGTACGGGAGGAGAGGAGGTAGAGTAACATCGTCCTTCAGTAAAGCCCAGCCTATCAAGAACGGAGAGACTAAGCACCTCCCCCTGTCTGGATGCTCTTCGCAGCTCACCGAGAAAGGGCGTATCAGGTAAGTACCAACGCCCATTTTAAATCGTGCTCTGTGGCCAAAGAGATTGGCCAAGAGTTCTTTAAAAACTTTTTTTCTATCAAGTAAATTAAATGCTTGATTAAATGGCTGCTCTGCCAGAGTGTCTTGCAAATTTTCAGTTTTGTAGCTATATTCCTTTTGGGCCTACAGCGAGTTGGAAAGTTTTAAGGTGTCCAACCTTGACGACTTTAAGATTTGTGGACTTCAACTCCCAGAATTCCCTAACCATCAGAATTCCCCAACTTTAAGTCCACAGTCTTTAAAGTTGCCAAGGTTGGATTCCTCTGCTCTAGAGTATGCCATAATATAGAATATATTAGGGCTAATGGTTGTGTATACAAATCTTATTGTTCAGCTGTGTATACAGCACAGTAAGACATGGCATTGCTAGTATTTCTTTATCTCTTCTCTGTTAGCACAAAAGGTAAGGAGGTGATGTCACTAGGAAGAAACCACTTGATGTGACACCCCCAGGATCTTCAGTAATGGGGTTAGATAAGTCTTCAGCCAGGCCACACTCATAACAGGAAGGAAAGTGTTCCAATTCAGATGAAGGTCAGGATAAAAACAATTTGAAAAAGATGATAGCTGGAATCAAAATAAGTCAAAACACTTGTGAAGCTGGAAAAACCTACTTTGCGAAAAGTGAAGCCCTCATAATGAAACTAAAAGAAGGAAAGTGGAAAATATCGGTTAATGTTAAATATCAAGATGACAAGGATTGTGTCGGCTATCTACTATTACCTTCACTTGTCACTGTTGACTGGTACATGTTCAGTTGTATGTTCTAGAGCAGGGATGAAGAATTATGGCCCCTTTATGACCTGTGGACTTCAACTCCCAGAATTCCTGAGCCATCCATGCTGGCTCAGGATTTCTGGGAGTTGAAGTCCACAGCTCATAAAGGGGCTATAGTTCCCCATCCTGGTTCTAGAGAAATAAAGAGGAGATTAATTCTAGACAAAATGGCACTGAAAAAATTATACAAGTTCTTAAGGATATTTCAATGGCAGCAAAGATTAGAATCATGAAAACAAAGGTCTTTCAAGTGGTTCTGCGTGGAATTGAAAACCAGACACCGAGAAGGTACTTGCTTTTGAATTATGATTTTGAAGACCATAAGCACTAACCACCCATTCAGTTCTGAACCAAATAAATCTGGTGGTTGTGTTGAGGTGATGTTCAGCAAATAGAAATTCCCATGCAGCAAGCATGTGGGGTGAGAGATGAGGAAAGAGGGAAAATTGTATTATTCAAGATTGAGAAAAGGAGAAGACAAGAATAGATGAAGTCCATGGATAGATAATTCCAGATACAGTTACTGGAATATCCTTGGAAGACACTCTGCAAATTATTATTATTTAAAACACTTCTAAATGGACAGCATTTTGTTTGTTGGGTGTCAGTCTGAATCAATAGCATCTAACTATTAATGCTATTATATAATAGATGTGAGGCCAAGATTCTGGATCTTTTTTCAGGGAAGCCTTAGGATTTTTTTCCTTGTTTTTGTCCCAGGTTAAGTTTATTTTAGTACAACATTGCAACTTCATAAATATTTCCAATCTCGAAATAATTATTAAGTTTCTCAACACTCATACAGCTTTATACATCTTTATAAACATTTGCTATATTGATAAATATTCCATCCAAGTATTAAGACTGTTGACACTTTAGGTTTAATTTAATAAGGAATCCCTTTTAAAGACATTAAGAATTTCCTATCATCCTTTGGAAACAGAATTTCCTGTGGCTAAATGTAGGATGTCATTGGACATTAGGTTGAAGAAGCTTTGGCCAAACAGGCTCCGTGTTAATATGTCCATGTTAAAAAATAAATAAATCCCACTTTCCCCATAGATAAGATTGTCCAGTCACTGCTAAATAGCTCTCTCATTCTTTAGGTTTGTCTACAACATCAGTGAGGAACTAGGACCCCATTTTGACTGGGCACTAGAATACAAGTAGGCCTCAATTCACTTAGTGGCCGTTCAAAGTTACAACGCCTCTGAAAAAAGTGGCTAACACCCATTTTAAAGACAACCATTGCAGTATCCCCATGGTCACATGATCAAAATTCAGATGCTTGGCGATTGGTTCATATTTATGACAGTCACAGTGTCCTGGAGTCATGTGATCAGCTTTTGCAACCTTCTGACAAGCAAAGTGAATGGGGAAGACAGATTTACTTAACAACTGAAGTTGTTACTAACTTAACAGCTTCAGTGATCCACTTAACAACTGTGGCAAGGAAGGTCATAAAGTGGGGCAAAACTCACTTAACAAATGTTTCACTTAGCAACATAAATATTGGGCTCCATTGTGGTCATAACCTGAGGACTATCTCTATGCCACCAACCATTTAAAAATATGTCTTTGCCCAACCCCTTCAATTAAAAAAAAAATTATTCTGTCACCATTCCTTGTCAACTGCTCTAACAGTTTTTTATTGTTTTGCTTATGGATTTTCTTGAACTCTAGTGTATTTGATATGTTTGAGAATTTTGACAAAGGATAGATAAAGGCATGAAGAATCTCAGTGTAATAGAACAACTTTGTTTTAGCTTCTTTGTGATATACCAGATGTAACAGAAGACAGAATAATAACATATCACTGTATATGGAAATGTTTAATATTTAAGCTAAGATATCATAGCTTGGTTTTTTGTTGTTGGCTCACATGCAATACAGTTGTTCTCGAAAACAGATATTTTGGCCTTATTCATAGCTTGGAAGATATTTCCCAACATCTATTTATATAGAGATTATCCGAAGTATTTTCACTGGCTAACAGTTTCTATGAGAAACAGCAGGATAGCTGGAATAAAGTCGGATCTAAAAGAGCTTTTGTAGGATTTAGAACTAGAGCAGTAGAAATAATACATTTGTTTTCCTGCAATTGGAAAATAAAAATGTGAGGATCTTCAAACAGAATTTGTTTATTTTTAATATTTTTATCCTGCCTCGTGGATTGATAATGTCTTGTGAATCATAGAGTGCAAACAAACTGTGTGGGTTCTAACTCGTTAATTTTCTTGTGCTAAAATATTTTTTTCTGCTTTAAGACACAATGTGAGGCTTGTAGTACATTAAAAGGCTTAACCAAAAGTTGATTGCAAACCCATTTTTTAATTTTCTGATACAGATCAGCAAGTCGCTCGAATGGAAAAACTCGCTGGCTTAGTGGAAGAACTGGAGGCAGATGAGTGGAGATACAAACCCATTGAACAGCTCTTGGGCTTCACCCCGTCTCTAGGTTGAAATATAGCAATTTGTTGATGTGGAAAGATCCAGGATTAGTGTAGTTCCATTTTAAAACTTTCATTCTGCGTTTTCCCACCACTCTGATGACAATCCAGAACTTATTGGGTTTTTTTTCCCACCAGATCCAATAAAGTATATTTACACATCTTTTTTAGGATTTTCGTTTTTAGTTCACTTTCACACTGCTTGAGGATAGTGTGATTTCTGTGACTGAGGAGATGTAAACACTTTTCAGAAAGAAAGAAAAAACACACCTTTTTCTTTCCAGAGGGAAAAGGGATGATTATTTCAATTCAACAGTCTTGATTTGCTGACCTTGAGCTGGCACAATGAAAATTGACCGGGCAGTTGGACTTTTCTTGTGTGTCACTCTTGGAGGGCGGACTAAAAAGCCATAGTTTTAAGCCCTAAGCTATTGCTTTGAAGATAAATGTGATAATAGGACAGGTTCACTTGGAGGGCAGAAAAATATTAACTGTTTCCTATATTTAGGCTGTTGCTGAGAGTGCATTTTGACAGCTGCTCCTCTGTTAATTATGTGTGGAAATGGTCAGAACAAGTCTTTAAAAGAGACGTTGACTGTCCTGTTTGCTGTACCAGCCCACTTGAAAAGTCTTGTTTAGTAAATAAATTATTTTAGCTCTTGCCAATGATGTTGGTTTTGGTATTTCTTTCAAGGGTTTGGGAATAAGGAAATGGACTGGTACCAATATGAGTTTCAGTAAAGATACTAAGATTCACGAGGCAAATAAGACAGTCAGTTTAACTACAACATCTTGAGCATAGAAGATTTCAGAAGAAAGCTTGATGACATTCTCATAGCCTGGAAGAGAACAAGAGAACAGGCAAATGACTGATTATTGGGGGGGGGGTCCTTTTTGCTGTCTAAGCTTGGTTGTTTCCTTGCAGATGTTTTCATTATCCAAACTAGATAGATAATGCCATCAAGCACCGATGATGTCACCTAGTTTGAGTATTGAAAGATAAGAAAACAACCAAACTCAGTATTGAAACTTAAGAAACCAATCAGACTCAGTATTGAAGCATAACGAAACAACCAGACTCAGTTTTGAAACATAAGAAAATAACCATACTTGGTACTGAAATGTAAGGAAACAACCAGACTCCGTATTGAAACATAAGGAAACAACCAGATTCTGTATTGAAACGTAAGGAAACAACCAGACTCCGTATTGAAACATAAGGAAACAACCAGACTCCCTATTGAAATGTAAGAAAACTACCAAACTCGGTATTGAAACGTAAGGAAACAACCATACTTGGTACTGAAATGTAAGGAAACAACCAGACTCCACATTGAAACATAAAACAACCAAACTCAGTATTGAAACATAAAACAATCAAACTCAGTATTGAAACATAAAACAACCAGATTCAGTATTGAAACATAAGGAAACAACCAGACTCCGTATTGAAATATAAGAAAACAACCAAATTCAGAGTGCGCCAAGGACCCCACCATTCAACCGTGAGCTACAATTATTGTTGACTAATTGAGGACATGCTACTGATAGGCTTAGTTTCTGAGATCACGGTCTGTCATTCTTGGATTATGCACTCCTGGCTCAAGATGTTTTAGCCAAGCTATGATAAACTTCATCAGGAAGGCTTGATATTGCAATTTGTAGGATTTGGAGAGCTCATCAGTAGTTCCTCATCAAACTGGAGTAGGATGTTAAGTGAGCTGTCACAGGGATCTATGCTGGGCCTCTACTCCTCGTAAGTTTCTGTTAATGACTTGGATAAGGGGATGCAGACTGAATTTCCACATTTCCCATTGACTTTGCTTATCAGAAGATCACAAAAGGGGCTCACGTGACCCTAGAACACGGCAACAGTCATTAAATATGAGTCAGTGGCCAAGCATCCGAATTTTAATCACATGACTATGGAGATGCTGTAACAGTTGTAAGTGTGAAAAACGGTCATAAGTCACTTTTCTCTGTTCCTTTGTAACTTTGAAACAGTCACTAAACGAGCTGTTGCAAGTTGAGGACTACCTGTAGTTCCAATGAGTTGAAAATAATAATTATATTTAATGGAGATAAATGCTAGGTTTTCCAACTAGTAAACAAATCACATTGGATAGGTATACGAGGCAGGAATTCTGGCATAGCTATTGGAAAAAAACCTTGAAACTGCAGCTGACGGCAAACTGAATCAACAGTGTGACCCGGCTGTAAAGTAAGCAAAAGCTGTTTTCCAAATGCATCAGTAGAAACAACATTTCCAAATCTTAAAGAGGTGATGTTTACATCAGGAACAGTTTCATCCACTTCCAGCTGTGGTGGAAGGCTTCTCTATGTATGCAAATAGCAGCCGCCTCTCCTCCCTGAAATATCCAAGCGACATGACTCACCTTCAGAGAGATGATGCAATTCATCAAAGACTTTGCAACCCGAGCAACTCATCAATGACATTTTTAGACAATAGATATACCATGTTTCCCCGAAAATAAGGTCTTATTTTCTTTTGGGCCCCAAAATAAGCACTAGGGCTTATTTTTGGAGGATGTCTTATTTGTTTTTCCAGGTATGGAAGGCCCACTTCTGCTTGGTCGTGGCAGGACAGGAGGCTGTGCAGTGCACCAGTGCTGCTGCCATAAGGCAGTGGGGTGGAGCTGCCCCACACACCCTGCACTGGATTACCTCAGGGACCCTGCTGCCAGGTCACCTCACGATGGTGGCTCCAGCATCCCCATCCAGCAGGACTCGGCATGGCTGGCCAGCCCACTTCTGCTTGCTTACGGCCGCAATGGAGCAAGAGCGATGTGCTGGTGCCACAGCCGAGATGGGAAAATGAAGCTGCCCCCACATGCCCCACACTGGCTTACCTCAGGGCCCCTGCAACCAGGCCATCCATGCCCCAACACCTGCATTGTCTCGCGGCCATGGCACCAACACACTACTCACTCCTGAGTTGCAGCTGCAAGCAAGCAGAAGAAGTGAGCCAGTGGCCATGTGGGCTCCTGGGCAGATGTTTGCTGGTGCTGTCACCGTGAGGCAGGTATTGGGGCATGGATGGCCTAGCTGCGAGGCCCTGAGGTAAGCCATTGCAGGGTTTGAGGAGCAGCTCTGCCACCCTCCCGCCTTGCCTTGTGGCCGTGGCACCACGAGCAACCAGACAGAACAGGCAGGCTTTTCATCATGATTGATATTGAACAATTTAATTTTCTACCCATCCAAAATCGAGGATATCACAGGGAAGAATTCAGTCAAAGAAAATGCTCAGTAAAACAGTTAACAAGACCAGAGAAAACAGCAGAAAGGCTTGTGCCGCAATGTTCTTGGGGTTTCTAGGAGATGCCAGGGGAACATTTTGTGCTTACTGACGGCTTCACGGCTGCTATTCCCTCCCAAGTGCTTGCAATCTGCACAAGAACTCTAATTATGTACAAACAAAGCCCCAGCCAATATCTCTAGATGCAAATAGCAGAAGGGACTCTTTCTTAAAGAACGTGGAACAAAACAGGCCAGCAGACTTTGCTAAACACAGCCAAAAACTGAGCCCGTGCAGTCTTTCTGTGCTGGCCTGCTTTGCAATTCCTTGTGTTTTTTATAAAGCTGAAAGGAGCACCATTGGGAACATGCTGCTTAGGGGATGACTTCATGCCGTTCCAAAATGTCTCTCCAATACCTCAGAGTGTGGCTATTTTCTACCAAGAAAGAAGCAATTATATGGTTATTTCCTTCTTGGCAGGCTTCTGCGCACTTCAAAAGAGGTTTGAGAACCAGGAATTTCACTGATGAAGTCCGCCTTCTTATTCAGCTGCCAAGAGGGGAATTATTTCACAAGTTGATCTTCTTCTCATGCAATAGGTAAAGATGTAACAATACTGGTGTAAGATTGTTTGCCAGGTCGCAAAAATGGGACCTGCTCAACAGCAGGAAATGGCGTTGAAACTACAGTTGGTTTTCCTCATTTACTGTCATGCAGCTTGGAGTTCAAAGGTGTTATATCTAATATAGAGAGAGACAGAGACAGAGAGAGAAAGAGAAAGGGGGGAGTGGGGAGAGAGAGAGACAGAGAGAGAGAGACAGAAAGAGACAGAGAGAGAGAGGGACAGAGAGACAGAAGGGGAGGGGAGAGAGAGAGAGAGGTTTTTACAGAGGCCTCCTTCATATGCTTGAGTCAATAGTCCCCTGCAGAGGAATTAAGGAGACAAAACTTGAGAACCTTGATTGCATGATAAGAAAATCTATTTGATGTCTTTGCCAAGTTGCTCATAAAGGCATAAGAACCGGGTCAAAAAATATCGTGGCATGTAACAAGTGTTCCGCATCAATAAACAGGCAGAAGGGTTGGATTGGCTGATCAAAACTTCCCTTTCAGCCTGGTTGTTGTTGTTTTCCTTGTGTTCAAAGTCCTCCTTTTGGACTTCATTTAATAACATTTCTCTTTTCAAAACTCATTAATAAAGTGACAATGAACAGTATCCCCATGGTCATTTTAGAAACAGGGTGTTCAACCATGGCAACTTTAAGACCTGTGGACTTCAGCTTGTGGAATTGAAGTCCACAACTTAAAGTTGCCAAGGTTGGAGACCCCTGTTTTAGAAGACTGCGTCTAGACTTGGTTCTTGTTCTAAAGTTTGGTTTGTTTAAGTGGCAATTGTTTAAAATAACTTTGGCAACTTTAAGATTTGCAGTCTTCAACTCCCAATATTCCTTAGCCAACAAGGAATTCTGGGAGTTGAAGTCCATAGATCTTCAAGTTGCCAAGGTTGGACACCCCTGCTTTAAGGATTTTGATAACATCTCATATCTCCACTTATTTAAAATAACAATATCAATTTAGCATCTATAAAGAAGATGCAGAGAACTGATCTATTTTATATACCTGTAGATCTACCTTATTTTTTTTTCAAAATCTTGTTTAATAATTTCCTCTACAATATATGAAGTTGCTCTATCTCTATCACAGAGGTCTCCAAACTTGGCAACTTTAAGACTTGTGGACTTCAACTCCCAGAATTCCTCAGCCAGCTGGCTGAGGAATTCTGGGAGTTGAAGTCCACAAGTCTTAAAGTTGCCAAGTTTGGAGACCTCTGCTCTATCACATTAGAGATCAGTGTAGTCCAGCGTTCTCGGCTGTGACAAAAGATCCCAAGGTCCATCATGCTGCTGGTACTGAAGATGTAGCCTAGAGTAGCAGAAGCAAGGCACTGCATTTTTGCTTACTTCTGAAATAAAGCAAATGAGTGTCATAACAGATTTCTAGGATGACTAGGAACAAATCGACTGTAGAGATTCTCTGTCATCCAGGTCATGGTTGTCCCAAAGGTGCTTTTTGGGGGTAACTGGACTTTCTTGTTTTTTTCTTTTGAAGATGTTTTGCTTCTCATCCAGCTCTGACAGGATAGAAGAAGCTTCTTGGATAAGAAGCGAAACATCTTTAAAAGAAAAAAACAAGAAAATCTAGTTGCCTCCTGAAAAAGCACCTTTGGGACAAGCCAACTGGAGATGTTAATTTCTAGAAAGTGTCAGAATCTAAACATTAAATATTACTCTTGATAACAGATAACAGATAATCAGAGTTGGAAGGGACCTTGTAGGTCATCTAGTCCAATCCCCCACCCAAGCGGTAGACCCTAGACCATAGATTATCTAGCCAAGCAGCCACGATGTGAGAAAAAATTCCAAACTTAACCAGTTTCTTTTTACCATTTGGATTTCAACACAGGTGGAAAACACATAGAGGCACAAACAGGAGGCATTAAGGAAAATAATCAGGATCTACGTTTAATTCTACAATTAATTAATTCTACAGATTTAATTCTGATGCCCTTTGAGGGATCTATACGACAACTCATCTCAGCCAACTTACCACAGGACAACTTGCCATGGCTAATTTGCCATGGGATAAGAATTACACTAATGCTGAAGAAATAGTGTAATAGAATCATTAAAGAAAGGATGCCAAAGGAGGTACAAACTGAAATATGAATGGCAAAATTTTAAATCATTTTAAAATCATTTTAAATAATTGAATTGTTGAATTGTCCCACAACAAGTTATCCTGTGGCAAGTTGGCCATTGCGAGTTGTTCTGCGTGAATTAGCCATGATGAATTGACCATAGCGAGTTGGCTGTGGCAAGTTGGCCCATTCCACTTTGAGATCTAGGAAATATCAGAAAACGATTTTCTTCTAGGAAATATCAGAAATCAATCAGTGCTCTTCTGCTTTATCTAGATCAGGGTTTCCCAAAGTGGTCAATATTGATCCCCCCCCCCAAGGTTGACGGGCTTATCCATTATTATTATTTGTAATATTATTAAAATATCTATGAAATTATTTCCAGATAAGTGGGGCTTGATGAACAATGTGAAATTTCATGAAAGGGTTGATGATCTGAGAAATTTGGGGGCTCCTGGTTTAGAGAAAGCAAATGTTTTCGATTGCTAGCTTTTTCAAATTCTATTTATCTACTTTTGTTAATAACAGTTAACAGATAATCAGAGTTGGAAGGGACCTTATAGGGCATCTAGTCCAACCTCCCGCCCAAGCGGGAGACCCTACACCATTTCTGACAAATGGCAGTCCAATCTCTTCTTGAAAGTCTCAAGTGATGACGCTCCCACAACTTCCGAGGGCAACTTCTGTTCCATTGGTTGATTGTTCTCACTGTCAGAAAGTTTCTCCTTATTTCCAGGTTAAATCTCTCCTTGTTCAGTTTCCATCCATTATGCCTTGTCTGGCCTTCAGATGCTTTAGAAAATAGCTTAACCCCTTCCTCTCTGTGGCAGCCCCTCAAATATTGGAAGACCACTATCATGTCTCCCGGTTCTCTTTACTAGACTAGCCAAGCCCAGTTCCTGTAACGGTTCTTCATATGCCTTAAGTCTCCAGTCCCCTAATCATGCTGGTTGCTTTTCTCTGTACTTTTTCTAGAGTCTCAACATCTTTTTTATAATGTGGTGAACAAAACTGGATGCAGTACTCTAGGTGTGGTCTTACTAAGGCTTTATAGAGTGGTATTAGTACCTCACTTGATCTTGATTGTATCCCTCTGTTAATGCAATTTAGGATTGCATTAGCTTTTTTGGCTGCTGCTGCACACTGCTGGCTCATATTTAGCTGGTTGTCCACTAAGACTCCAAGATCCCTCTCACAGTTACTGCTATTGAGCCTGGTTTCACCCAGTCTATATGTGTACTTTTGGTTTTTCTTGCCTAAGTGTAGGACTTTACTTTTCTCTACATTGAATTTCATTTTGTTAGATATGGCCCAGTGTTCTAGTCTGTCAAGATCCATCTGGATCTTGAGCCTATCTTCTTGGGTGTTAGCTATTCCTGCCAGCTTAGTATCATCTGCAAATTTGATAAGTTCCCTTCTATTCCCTCATCTAAGTCGTTAATGAAGATATTGAAGAGTACTGGGCCTAAGACGAACCTTGTGGCACCCCACTGCTTACTTCCCTCCATGTAGACTTAGACCCATTAAGGACTACTCGTTGAGTACGGTTTGCCAGCCAGTTGCGAGTCCATCTAGTGGTGGTGCTATCTATTCCACTTTTTTCTAGCTTACTAAGAAGTAGGTTGTGGTCTACTTTGTTGAATGCCTTGCTGAAATCTAAATATATTATGTCCACAGTATTTTGCTGGTCTACTAATTTAGTCACTGTGTTAAAGAATGAAATAAGATTGGTTTGGCATGATCTGTTCTTAACAAACCCGTGCTGACTGCTAGTTATTACTTTACTTGTTTCTAGATGTTGGCAGATCTGGTTTTTTTAATTATCTTTTCCAGTATCTTCCCGGGGTTAGGCTGATTGGTCTATAGTTTCCTGGGTCTGTTTTTTTTCCTTTTTTGAAGATGGGAACCACATCAGCTCTTTTGCAGTCCTCTGGTAGTTCCCCGGTGCTCCAGGATTTTTGAAAGATATGGTGCAGTGGTTCTGAGATGACCTCTGCCAGCTCCTTTAAAACTCTGGGATGTAATCCATTAGGGCCCGGTGATTTGTTTTCATCAAGATCAGACAGGTGTTCTCCTTTTTTTTTCTTATTTTAACTTTTATTTCTGGTCTGTCTTTTACAGTTGTTTTTGGTGGGTTGAGCTATAGTTTCTTTTTGCGTGAAGATGGATGCAAAGAATGAGTTAAGCAGTTCTGCTTTCTTTCTGTAGCCTATTACTTCCTTGCCATCTTCTCTCTTTAGTGGACCAACTGTTTCCTTTATTTTTTTTCATGTTATTTATATGTTGGAAGAAACTTTTTTTTATTATCTTTGACTTTTGTTGCAAGTCCTTGCTCGTTCTGAGCCTTTGCTTTCCTGACTTCATCTTTGCAGATGCTGGCTATCTGCTGATATTCTGCCTTAGTTGTATGTCCTTCTTTCCATTTTTTGTACTTGTCCTTTTTTTCTTTCAATTTGCTAGAGAGATCTTTCTGCAGCCATGCTGGTTTCTTCCTGGATTTCTTGTTTTTCTTTCTCAGTGGTATTGTGCTGGTCTGGGCTTCTATGATTATACTTTTTAGAGTTTCCCAAGATTCTTGAGTTGTTTTCCCCTTTAGGATTTTCATCCATGGAATCTTTCCCAAGTTCTCTCTGAGTTTATTGAAATCAGCTCTTTTAAAATCCAAGACCCTAGTGTCATTATGTTCTGTTGCTTGTGTTATGTTGAATTATAGTATGACATGGTCACTCTCACCCAAGGTTCCTGCAGTTTCAACTCCCTCTATCACTTCTTCTCTGTTTGTAAGAATTAAGTCTAGTATGGCTGTCCCTCTAGTTTCACCCTCTACCTTTGGACAACAAAGTTGTCAGCTAGGTTGGTTAGGAACTTATTTGATTTCTCACTTGATGCAGAATTAGTTTTCCAATTGATATCAGGATAATTGAAGTCTCCCATTACTATAGTTGTGTGTTTCCTGCATATGTTTGTTAGTTGGCTGGCAAAAAGGACATCTGCTTGATTGGGTGGCCTATAATATACACCTATGGCCATGTCATTCTTTTTTTCTTTTATATTGTCCCATATGCATTCTAGGAGGTTTTCATCTTTAGTTTCATGCATTTCTGTAGCAATATAGTGGTCCTTTACATACAGTGCAACTCCACCTCCTCTCTTATGGGGTCTGTTTTTTTTAATAGTTTGTATCCTTCTACCAGTATATTCCAGTCATGGGTTTCATCCCACCAAGTTTCTGTTATTCCAACTATATCATGTTTACCTTCATGTATTCGTAGTTCGAGTTCACCCTGTTTGTTCCCCAGACTTTGTGCATTTGTATATAGGCACTTGAGATCTTTATGTCTGACACTGTGTTTACTGTCTGCATAACCTGTGTTGTTCTTTCACCTTTTCCAAAATATGATATCAGAATTAATTTCCCAGCTGTTCAGACTGCCAGCCACAGGAACAAAGTGGTGAATCCTTCACTAAAGGCCTTCAAACAGAGATTAGATTGGTGTTTCTCAATTTTGGCAGCTTGAAGATGTGTAAATTTCAAGTCCTTGAAACCTCCCACCAGCATGCTGACTGAGGAATTCTGGGAGTTGAGGTCCACAAGTCTTAAAAGTTGCCAAGATAGGAGACCCCTGCTGTAGAGGATTCTTCACTAAGTAGGCCAGGACTTTGGCCCAAATGTCCTCTAACGTTCCTTCCAACCCTAGAAATCTACACTTCTCTTATGGTAATAAAGGTAACTGAGTTTTAAGCCGAGACAATTTATATGTGAACAACATATGCAAATGTCTTGCCCATCATATACACTACATAGAAATGTGCATTTCAAGCTTAACTCTTTTTGTGTAAATGCTATGCCTCCTTTTCTGATGCCTGTATATCTTCTCCATTTTTATTCCATTTTAAAATGAGCAGCTAAAAAAAATGGCAAAGGTGATGAAAGTTAATCCTCACGAATCCTTCCTTTGTTCAACAGCAGCCCTGAAGCTGCAGCATCGGTTTTTCCATGGGTTTTCTTTCAGCTGTTCTTTTAACTAATAATAAATGCTCACTTATGGGGTGATTTTTCTCTCTTGGCTGAACTCCCACACAAGCCACAGGTGGGTGTGTTTTTATTGCCCTGCACCCAAGCAAAACCAGAGGTTCTTTGTTGCAAGCTGCTAGGGAACTGGTTGTACTAGAAATGAAGGAAATGCTGCAGACTGACTGTCTAAAATTAGTTGTTAACCACTGTGCTGTTGCTTGCTGATGATCCCCACCAGATGTATCTCTGTCACATGCAGAGAGACAAAAATCTTACAGCACAGGCAAATACTTATATCCGTTGCAAAAAAAAATTGCAAACACCCCAATCTTTAACTTCATGGGTGAGGGAGTGTAGAGAATCCTGTTGGATCAAGCCGATATACTTTCTTGCCCTAAATGATAGGACTATACATCGGATGGCCTCTTTCCTTTGGAAAGGATCACATATTACAGAATTTTAGATATAGGCCCCATTTGCATGTAGATTTTTTTCAGTAAGTTTTACTACTTCCTCGTTTAACAGTTAGCTGCAAGAAATACCAACACATGGCATCTGTAAGCACCTGCAACATATAGTACTGTCCTTTGTGAGCCTACCAACTAGAATAGAATTAGAATTAGAATAGAATAGAATAAGAATTAGAATTAGAATTAGAATAGAATAGAATAGAATAGAATAGAATAGAATAGAATAGAATAGAATAGAATTCTTTATTGGCCAAGTGTGATTGGACACACAAGGAATTTGTCTTTGGTGCAAATGTTCTCAGTGTACATAAAAAGAAAAAAAATACATTCATCAAGAGTCATAAGATACAACACTTAGTGATAGTCATAGGTTACATTATAATAAGCAATCAAGTCATAGTAGGAAACAAATAAAACAATATAAATTGTAAAGATAGAAGCAACGAGATTATAATCATAAGTGGGAGAAGATAGGTAATAGGAAGCATGAGAAGAATAATAGTAATACATTCTCACTAAATAGTTGGACAGCGTTGAGGGAATTATTTGTTTAGCAGAGTGATGGCATTCAGGAAAAAACTCCTTGTGTCTAGCTGTTCTGGTGTGCAGTGCCCTATAGCGTCATTCTGAGGGTAGAAGTTGAAACAATTTATGTCTGGGATGTGAGGGGTCTGTAGATACTTTCAGCTTCCATCTATTCAGTGGTGGGGTGTCAAAATGATGTGCAGTGAGGCTACTCACTGTTCAACTTCATTCTGGAAAAGGGAGGAAACATGAAGTAAGGAAAGAGAGGAAGGATCTGTTGGATCTTTACCTGAAAAAGAGTCCTAAATATGAGAAGCGAAGGACCCAATGCTGAAAGCTTTGTGTGATATGGGGTTGTAAGCATGTTCACTTGGGTTTCCCCTGTTAGATGGCTGTAAAGACACAAGAGCCCCATGGGGACTAACAGAGATGGAAGAGAAGGAGCATTAGTCTGAAGCCCGTCATGTATTTGATCACATTTTGTGCTCAACAGCTGAACCAAAATGCATATAATCAAGCGGGTTGATATGCTTGAGGCATGCATCATCACTCAGAATATTTTCCTTGATTGATCTTGTTAGCTGATTCATGACAAATGACAAATATCCTTTAATATGAGACATCTGCCTAGAATCCCAGAGGCCAATAAGAATAATCTAGTATTAACTAGTATCTAGTTAATCTAGTATTCTTCACGTTAGTGCCCTTCCTGTACAAAAACTTCAACTTCCAAGATTTTCAGCAATGACCACCCTTGCTGGGAATTCTGGGAGTTAAAGCCTACACAATGGAGGACATCCAAATGGAAAAGGCCTTCTTAGCCCTTTGAAAATCAAAACCAAACCAAGCCCGGTGGTAGTTGCAGAATAAAGGAGTGGGTTGTAATGTCCATTCTGGTAAAATTAAACTGTTTGAGACACCCAAAACCATATTAACAGGAGTGGGTGGTACATAATATTTCATGTATAAATAAAAAGAGGCTATCACTTCTCAGCAATCTACTTCTAGTTTCCATGCGACACAAAACAGGCAATTTATTTGCAAAGCGATGACATTAAAAAGTGCAGCCTACAAAGCAAGAATTTTCCAGTTTACTCTTTAGTTGACATGAAAGTTGCTATTATTTTTCTTTTTAATAAAAGAACTTGAAAGAAGAGCTTCAGTTTGAAAATGCTTAGCTGGAGTTTCCTCCCCCTTCTCCATTAGATATGATTGTATGCATTTATACCACA
Source organism: Naja naja (assembly GCA_009733165.1). Lineage (NCBI taxonomy): Eukaryota > Metazoa > Chordata > Lepidosauria > Squamata > Elapidae > Naja > Naja naja. The sequence goes on from CM019151.1 coordinate 104,226,361, forward strand.
ATCAAAAGAATACAGGAATTTCCTTTTTTACTGTTATAGGTGCAAAATTAAGCTAAGATGAATGGGTTATCATCACCCCCTTTCTGCTATTCTGTGAAAAATCACAATGCTTATCTCATATTTCATCTTAGATGTTTTGACACCATCTGTGCCTGAACAGACAAGTACACAAGTGATTAGCGTGAATGTACACTACTATGTTTATCATAGTAGTGATAAAGTAGAGAAAATTGTTCTAGCCAACATCTTTGTGTTTCCATAGTTGAAAGAGTACAGCACAAATAATAAATCTGATGACTAAAATTGTAAATTGATGCCTAGAGTTATAAATCAGTTCTTTTGGCAACAAAAGAGTCATCCTTTAGTTAGCTACTTAGAAGCACGATGCATTTATTCAGTGAGCAGTACACCCAATACAACATGTATACTATATACAAGTATAAATAATAATAAAAAGGTATATTTGTTAAGAAATTGAAATATACTTGGCTTAATGCTGTTTTCTTTCCTATCTCCATCTAAATATGCCCTTGATTTCTTTTCCTCTGATGATGTACCATAATGCTTAAAAGTTTGTGAATCTTTTTGAATTTTCAATTTTGCTGTATAAATAGGATTTAAGACATGATCCTCCACACAAGTCCCAAATTTACATAGGAGCCAATTAAAGAAATGCAATTACATAAAGAGAACCCAATTGAACAAACATGGACAGATATACTGATATTTTAATGTACCATAATGTTTAAGTTTGTGAATCCTTTTGAATTTTCAATTTTGCTGTATAACTATGATCTAAGACAGGGGTCTCCAACCTTGGCAACTTTAAGACTTGTGGACATCAACTCCCAGAATTCCTCAGCCAGCAAAACATCTAAGCTGAAATATGAGATAAGACATTACCTGTTCTCCACACAAGTCCTAAATTTAGATAGGAGCCAATTAAACAAATGCAATTAGATAAAGGCAACCCAATTGGACAAATATGGACAGATATACTGACATTTTTCCATATACTTTTTTGATTCAATTCAGAATTCATGGTTCCATCAATGATGGCAAGCTGGCACGTTCCTGATCTAGAGGTAACCAAGCAGACCCAAGCCAGGGTGCTGCCATCACCATGTGTCACAGATGGGATAAAATTCTTATGCTTAGAATGTCTTTTATCAAAGTAACACTTCTGATTCAAACCAAAAAAATTCCATTTTGGTCTCATTTGTCCACAGAACATTCTTCTAATATCCTTCGGCTTATTCATGTAGTGTTTCACAAACTGTAGATGGGCGCAATGTTCTTTTGGAAAATAGCGGCTTACTTACTCCTTGCAACCCTGCCCTGCAGTTGTCCAGCGTTCTCCTGATGAGGCTATCATGAACATTGATATGTGCCAACGCAAGAGAGGACTTTAGTTTCTTAGACATTACCATGAGCTTCTTCAAGACCTCTTGGAGTACAGGTCAGAAGTGGTATTCAGCCAGTTCTGACAGGTTCTGGAGAAGCCATAGCGGAAATTTTGAGTAGTTCGGAGAACCGGCAAATACCACCTCTGATTGGCCCTGCCCCATCTATTCTCTGTCTCCCAAGTCCCAGCTGATCAGCTGGGTCTTCTTTGGTTGCCCTGCACAGGAGAACGGAGCTGGAAAGCAGGTTAGTGAGGTGCGGAGGGAATGGGGATTTTGCAGTATATCCTGGAGTGGGATGGAAATGGGGATTCTACACTATCCTTCCCCTGCCACACCAAGCCATGCCCACCAAGCCACACCATGCCCACCAAGCCACAGAACCAGTAGTAAAAATTTGAATACCACCACTGGTACAGGTAATCCTCCATTTACGACCACTTGACATCTGTTAAGTGAATCTTGCCCTATTTTACGTCCATTTTTGCCTCAGTTGTTAAGTGAATCACTGCAGTTGTTAAGTTAGTAACCTGGTTGTTCAGTGAATTTGACTTCCTCATTGACTTTGCTTGTCAGAAGGTGGCAAAAGATGATCATATGACCTTGGGACACGGCAACGGTCGTAAGTATGAACCAGTTGCCAAGCATCTGAATTTTGATCACATGATCATGAGGATGCTTCAAAAGCCGTCTCTGTGTGAAAAACAGTCATAAATCACATTTTTCAGGGCCATTGTAACTTTGAACGGTCACTAAATGAACTGTTGTAAGTTGAGAATTACCTGTATTTATGTAGAAATTTTGAAAATGCAGAAGGATACACAAATCTTTAAGCTGCACTCCATACTATAGCAAACCAGCAGGCAATAGATAGATGATAGATAGATAGATAGATAGATAGATAGATAGATAGATAGATAGACAGACAGACAGACAGACAGACAGACAGACAGACAGATAGATGCTGGATGGATGGATGGATAGATAGATAGATAGATAGATGATGGATGGATAGATAGATAGATGATGGGTGGATGGATGGATAGATAGATAGATGATGGATGGATGGATGGATAGATAGATAGATAGATAGATAGATAGATAGATAGATAGATAGAATTCTTTATTGGCCAAGTGTGATTGGACACACAAGGAATTTGTCTTGGTGCATATGCTCTCAGTGTACATAAAAAGAAAAGATACATTCGTCAAGAGTCAAGAATCACAAAGTACAACACTTAATGATAGCCATAGGGTACAATAAGCAATCTAATCATACTAGGAAACAGTATAAATATAAATCGTAAGGATACCAGCGACAAAGGTAGTCATACAATCACAAGTGGGAAGGGATAGGTGATAAGGAGTGATGAGAAGATTAACAGTAATTGTAGTGCAGACTTTGTAAATAGTTGGACAGTGTTGAGGGAATTATTTGTTTAGCAGAGTGATGGCGTTTGGGGAAAACTTGTCCTTGTGTCTAGTTGTTCTGGTGTGCAGTGCTCTATAGCATCGTTTTGAGGGAAGGAGTTGAAACAGTTTCTGTCCGGGATGTGAGGGGTCTGTGAATATTTTCACAGCCCTCTTTTTGACTCGTGCAGTATACCGACTCCATTATTATTTCCAGAATAAGAGAATGTACCCTTATTAAGGTCCTTATTATTTGGGATTCTAAATGACCTTTTGCCACTGAGAATGATCTCACATCGATCTCTTTACCCTTGTAAAGCCGGTTAAGCAACAAGGAAGACATTTGGTCTCGTGGCATCTTTCCAACAAACCATTTTCTCTCTCATTGGTGGCTTACAGATCAGGAGATGAATCAAAGGGGTGAAGTGAGTTGACCTACCCATGAAATGTACAAATATATATATATTTTAATGCTGAGCTAAATATTAACAGCTCCACAGTTGTGTTTGCTGCTGCTTCACAGCACAGACGTCCACTTTTTTAACCTTACAGTTGCTATTAAGCATACAGGTTATTTGAAATGCTTCCAGATTGCAACTTCACTTTTCTGGATGGACATGGAGATGCACTCCACACGTGGGTAGTTTCACTTCTCTGCTGAAAGTGAAAGCTGCTTTTCAGTTTTAAAAGTGATTTTAATTGAGCACATACTTAGTTTGAGAGAAAGTAGAGGAAGAAGGGTCTAATTCCTGCATAATCTAAACATTTATTTATTTATTTATTTATTTATTTATTTATTTAATATGCCATTCATCTCATTATCAGGCAACTCAGGATGGTTATAAATCCAAAAAAGTGGTCTTCCTTGACTTTTCTAGGCCATATATAGCCCATCAGACATGTGGTGATGTAAGGAAAGGAGTGGCAGAACCTGGAGTCAGAGTTAAAAGAGGAATCAACATAGAATCTCTGCCTAGTGATAAGTAGGTATGATTGTACTCTGGAAAGTTTATAATTGTACTCTGGGCTTTTATGATCATACTCTGAAAAGTACGATCATAAAAGCCCAGACTAGCACAATACCACTGAGAAAGAAAAACAAGAAATCCAATAAGAATCCAGCATGGCTGTACAAAGATCTGACAAATTAAAAGACAAAAAGGACAAGTACAAAAAGTGGAAAGAGGGACACACAACTCAGGCAGAATATGAGCAGATAGCCAGCATCTGCAAAGATGAAGTCAGGAAAGCAAAGGCTCAGAACGAGCAAAGACTTGCAACAAAAGTCAAAGTTAATAAAAAAGTTTCTTCCAACATATAAATAACAAGAAAAAAATGAAGGAAACAGTCAGTCCACTAAAGAGAGAAGATGGGAAGGAAGTAACAGGCCACAGAGAGAAAGCAAGCTGCTTAACTCATTATTTGCATCCGTCTTCATGCAAAAAGAAATGATAACCCTACCTACCAAAAACATAACTGTAAAAAGCAGACTAGAAATAAAAGTTAAAATAAGCAAAAAAAAAAATTGTAACAGAACACCTGTTTGATCTCGATGAACACAAATCACCAGGACCCGACAGATTACATCCCAGTGTTCTAAAGGTCACCTCAGAACCACTGCACCATATCTTTCAAAAATGCTGGAGCACCGGGGAACTACCGGAGGACTGGAAAAGAGCTGATGTGGTTCCCATCTTCAAAAAAAAGGCAGCGGGGAAACAGACCCAGGAAACTAGAAGAGCAACCAGGATGATTAGAGGACTGGAGACTAAAAAAAAGAACGGTTGCAGGAATTGGGCTTGGCTAGTCTAGTGAAGAGAAGGAACAGGGGAGACATGATAGCAGTCTTCCAATATTTGAGGGCTGCCACAGAGAGGAAGGGTCAAGCTATTTTCTAAAGCACCTATAGGCCAGACAAGGAATAATGGATACAAACTGAACAAGGAGAGATTTAACCTGGAAATAAAGAGAAACTTTCTGACAGTGAGAACAATCAACGAATGGAACAGAAGTTGCCTTTGGAAGTTGTGGGAGCTTCATCACTTGGGACTTTCAAGAAGAGATTGGACTGTCATTTGTCAGAAATGTTGTAGGGTCCCCTGCTTGGGCGGGGGGTTGGACTAGATGACCTATAAGGTCCCTTCCAACTCTGTTAATCTGTAATCTGTAAGTGAACTAAGTCTAACCCCCTTTGAATTCCGTTGATCCTTATCTAATTGCTAGCAGGTTCTAACGCTTCATGGAGGATATTCCTGTGCATAGACATGAGTATTCTCAAAGGTGCTTTTTCCAAAAGGCAATTGGACTGTTTTCCCCTAATTTGGAAGAAGAAGAAGTTTCACTTCTCACCCAAGAAGCTTCATCAGTTCTGGCAGGATGGTGGGGGCGAAGGAAGGATAATAATTTTTTTTGTAGTCATCTGGTTGTTAGCACTCTCCTTGAGAGCTCTTGGAGCCACTTGGGGCTTTATGTGTGGCCTCAGATATTTCTGCAAAGAAATATGATCCTTCCAACCTCTCCTATCCTGTCAAAACTAATCTTTCCACCACCCTCACCATCCTGCCACAACCAATTAAGTTACTTGGATGAGAAGCAAAATGTCTTCTTTTTCCTCAGGGGAAAAAAAACAGTCCAGCTGCTCTTTGGAAAAGCACCTTTGAGACAACTATGACCTGGATGGCTGAGAATCTCCATATAGGCATCAGGAACAATAAATCAGTTCAATTGGACCTTCACATGTAAGCCTGTTCTTTCGTGCCTGAAAGGTCTAGAACAGGGATCTCCAAACTTGGCAACTTTGAGACTTCTTGTCAGCCTCCACAATGTTTTCTTGACACCTCATGCTGCTTGTTTCTTGTCAGCTGTCATAGAAACGGGGGTGGGGGGGAGAGGTGGAATTTGGTATTTGGGAAGGGAAGTGTGCTGGAGAGTGAAGACAGTTTCTGTATGAACTAAAAAGGAGGGGATGCTTTCCTGCTTAGTGCGGCAATGCATGGACTTATCTCTGATGAGCCAAGGTCAACCGTCTTGGCATACCAGATGAGGGAATATCCACCTGAAGATGTACCATGCATGACACTATAAGCACTTCAGATTGGATGTCTAGTCTGGACCCTTGGGGGAGGGAAATTGGGGTAACTTTCAATATGTAATTTCCGCACCTATTTGCCTCAGATCTTGCTTTCTTTTGTCGCAATCACTTTAAACTCAGTAAAAGTACCTTTTCTCTATGATGGAGTTGAGGGAGTTCTTTCTTGGGTTTTGAATGAGGCACATCTGACACTTGTGGACTTCAACTCCCAGAATTCCCCAGCCAGCCTGGCTGGCTGAGGAATTCTGGGAGTTGAAGTCCACAAGTCTTAAAGTTGCCATGTTTGGAGACCTCTGGTCTAGAAGGTAAAAACTAGAAAGGAAGGGAGATGGGCTGATTGATTCCTTGGCATTCCCATCCACCCTGCATTGTTGTTGAGCGTTGGTCATGAATTGTACACTATACAAGGCCATTCTAATCCAATAGCATTTCCATCTTAGGGTACAAAACTGTTGGGGAACTCGCCACCTTAGGGTTTTTTAGTATTTTTTCTTCTTCTCTCCAACACATTTAATCTTCTCATTTCCCAATGCTGATTTGTTTTCTCTTAAGAAATGATGCATTATCCAGCACCCTCGCATGTGGCTGCCAGATAAGAAAGAACACATGATTAAGACAGCTACATTCTGGAAAGGAAAAAAAACCCCTCTGATTTAGACCAGGTTGTGAACATAGCCTAGCAATAAATCTAGCCCAGAAATGGTCTTTGCCCTTGCCTTTTTTCCTTTCTTTTTTTCCTTTGCTGGATACTCTATTTATGTAACTAGTTCACTGGCTATGAAAAATGATGGCTGGTTTGGCAGCCAGGAGGAGAAGGAAGTGGAGCCTACTATTGTCTAGACTGGCTACTGCTGGCAAGAAGCCCAGCAACATTTACGTGGAGTCCTTGACGGTTCTGGGAATTTCTCTGGAGAGATCTGAACAGGAAAACGGTGCTCTTCTGATTCTATTCCCCATCTCTGGATTTGTACCTCTGGAGCCTCCCTCTTCCTGGTCTTTTGCCACTGGTTTGGTTCTGAATCAGGAACCAAAAGAGCAGACAGGTCATTTTAGGTTCAGTATTCAGTGCTATAGTGGGAGGTGGGGCAGAGGTGGTATTCAACAGTTCTGCAGAACTGGTAGCGGAAATTTTGAGTAGTTCGGAGCACTGTCAAATACCACCTCTGACTGGCTCTGCCCCCATCTATTCTCTGCCTCCTGAGTCCCAGCTGATCGGCTGGGTCTTCTTTTGTTGCCTTGCACAGGAGACGAACTGGAAAGCAGCTTAGTGGGGTGGGGAGGGAATGGGATTTTGCAATAACCTTCCCCTGGAGTGGGGTGGGAATGGAGATTTTGCAGTATTCTTCCCCTGCCACGCCCACCAACCCATGCAATGCCCACCAAACCACGCCACGCCACGCCCACCAAGCCAGGCCCACAGAACCGGTAGTAAAATTTTTTGAATCCCACCACTGATGAAATAGTAATTGGAGAAAGAAAGCCCCAAAGTTTGTCCCACCAAAATCCAGCAAAACATCAATTTACAGAGTTGTCATTTCTCACCAAATTCTGAAGAAAATTAGGAAAAAAGACATCACATCTGAAATGAACAAACCACAACCCAGATAAACACACACACACACACCTCTGTAAAACCTCCCCAAATCTGAATCTGGCAGGCTTGCAGCATTACTCACTGTGTGGAAATCTACTGACATTGGTAGCAATGGGCTAATTGTCCTAGTTCTCTTTATCAGAGTCTGTCAGTGCAAAACTGTAAGCTTGGCTCATTTATCTCACAGTCCTGGGTGTTGATACCAAAAGGAAATCTGGCAATCCAGGTTATGTTCAAGTTAGTTACAGAAGGATGCAACTTGTCATTCCTTTTCATGCTCTGAAATCCTAGAGGTTTATTTTCCAGGAGCTGTTCAGTGTTTCTGGGTTAAAAAACACCATTCAATTATACTATAAATGTACAATTCTCATATAAAGTCACACCAAAGAGATTTCCAAAGACCTTGGCTTTTGAATGCTTCATGAACTTTTTAAGTATTTTAAATATTCAATGGACTTCTTTGATGGGAGAACAGCCATGTAGAATCCTTGATGGTTGGTTGGTGATGATGAATACTCATTTAAGTAAAATTGAATATGCATAACATTTCCACGGAGAATCAACACGCTAAAAGTCAATAATCCATAAACCAGGAGTGTAGCCAAACAACTATCTTGTATTTCTCACCATGGATTATTGCCCCTTCAATATGACCACAACTGAGCCCAAAATTTCTGTTGCTAAACAAGACAATTGTTAACTGAGTTTTGCTCCATGCATTATTGGCTAGGAATTTGGGGAATTATAGATCAAAACATGTCTGGGCAACAAACCTGGGAAGATTGCAGTGGGGCTGTTTTTGGATGTACATTAAACCATTCACAAGAACAAGATAAAGAGTTTTCTTTTAGCAGCTGAAACTACCCGGTTGATATAGGGAGCAAGAATGTTGAAAGGGTTAGGTCATTTCTGATCTTGTTGGTTGAACCTGCTCTTCCTACAGCCTCTTTTCCCACTCATGCTGGAATAGCCGTATACCAGCTGGTTTGCATCTGATAAAGCTTATCGGTGAGTTGTCAAAATCCACTCTGTTTGATTGCCACTTGCACAATAATCTGGGAAGGTCAATCATTTAACCAGAAGGTCTTTCTTTCTTTCTTTCTTTCTTTCTTTCTTTCTTTCTTTCTTTCTTTCTTTCTTTCTTTCTCTTTCTTTCTTTCTTTCCTTCTTTCTTTTTTTCTTTCTTTCTTTCTTTCTTTCTTTCTCTCTCTTTCTTCTTTTTCTCTCTTTCTTCACTATTCCGATCCTTCTTCCTTCTTTCCTTTCTTTCTTCCTTCCTTTCCCCTCTTTCTTTCTTTCTTTCTTCCCTCCTCCCCTCCCCTTTAACAACTTTCCTCCCTCCTCTCTTTTTCCCTCCCTCCCTTCTTTATTTCCTCCCTCCCTTCCTTATTTCCTCCCTTTCTTCTTCCTTCCTTCTTCCTTCTTTCCTTCTTTCCTTCCTTCCTTCCTTCCTTCCTTTCTTTCATCCATGCTCATGTTTTTATACGATTTAACACACATACATGTACGGCCCACACTTCACTCCTCTACTTTTTGCCTCCTCTTGATTCTCTAATTAAATAGTAAACTCTTTGGGACAGAGAATTTGTCTTTCTGTTTATATTTCTCTGCTGATCACAATGAATAATTGGGAACCACATTGCCTTGTTGCTGACAAGGAGATGATCAGGCCTTTGTTAGTGAGATGCCACCTGTAACATTTTAGGGGTGAAGAGAAGATTTGCCAAAGGCCCAAAGCAAACAAGGTGAGCAGGCCACACAATCCTCTTTCAGAGCTCATGCTATAATTTCTATGTATTTCCTGCCTCAAAATGATAGGAAATTACACCACTGACTTTTAATAATTGAGGTCCAATGGGGCTTGAGTCTGCCCAAAAACAGATTAGGGGTTCTGTGAGTCCCTGGGATTGAAGGTTACTCTTCTTGCTCTAGTCAGAGGTCCCCAAACTTGGAAACTTTAAGACTTGTGGACTTCAGCTCCCAGAATTCCTCAGCCTTGTTGAAGTCCACAAGTCTTAAAGTTGCCAAGTTTGGGGACCCCTGTTCTAAAATGACCATGGGGATACTGTTCATTGTCACTTTATTAATGAGTTTTGAACAGAGAAATGTTATTAGACAAAGTCCAAAAAGAGGACTTCAGACACAAGGAAAACAACAACAACAACAACCAGGCTGAAAGGGAAGTTTTGATCAACCAATCCAACCCTTCTGCCTTAGAACTGTGTATTGATGCGGAACACTTGTTACATGCCACGATATTTTTTGACCCGGTTCTTATGCTTTTATGAGCAACTTGGCAAATACATCAAATAGATTTTCTTATCATGCAATCAAGGTTCTCAAGTTTTGTCTCCTTAATTCCTCTGCACGGGACTATTGACTCAAGCATATGAAGGAGGCCTCTATAAAACCATCTATCTGTCTGTCTGTCTGTCTGTCTGTCTGTCTGTCTGTCTGTCTATCTATCTATCTATCTATCTACCTACCTACCTACCTACCTACCTAGTCCAAGGCATATTGGCTTGGCTCCATGACATTCTTTGGAAGCAGCATTCCTCAAACAGATTTCCTGAGTTCGTCTGCTTGCTCCACAGTTCACACTTCTGGTTCCTTCTGCAGATACAATACAGCCTTACATCTCGTCTTCCCTGCCAACCCCCACCCCACCGGTCTTGCAAAATCGCTGAACTCAGCACGTCGGCAGTGAAGGAGGCTCGGTCTTCCTCAGGAAAAAATGCCTTGCAAGACACGTCCCTGGCAGCTGCAGAGGTTGTTTTTTTTTTTTTAACCATTTGCGGGAAGCTTTGCTGTGCACTGACACTTGATCTCTTTCTCCAACAATTGTCAGCCAGGGCAGTCAGACGACTACACCAGAGCCAGAAGGCATAACTATTTACTCTGGGACAGACTCATAGTCACGTAGCCAACTTTACTTCTCTTTATCATCATTCAGTTCTCCTAGCATGTAAGGTCTGGCACGCAAAATTCACGAAGGTGCTTTCTGTCCTATAGTTTACTTGGATTTTGCATCTGAGAAATTTTGTTGGTTTCAGTCAATTGGTTTTTGTCTGTTCTGCCTTTCTATATTTAATCCCGATTTGTTTAGTGTGGGGCTGTTTTCACCCCACTTCCGAAGTTTCCTGGTTAGAAGACAACTTTCCAACATTTAAATTGTTAAAATGAATCAGTGTTTTTATCTACCGTAGTAAAATCTTTGTTGATTTTTTTATTTCAAATATTCTGTCATTTCAGGGCTGAATGACATAGCCTGAAAAGAATAGTGTTTGGCTTAAGCATTTTTATCTTGCAGTTCCAGAAGATCCAGTGCTTTAAAGAAAAACCCATAAATATTAAAAAGCATAAGAGGCCAAACAATACAGAAATGTATACATTTTTTAAAGTTTTAAAGACAAAATTCCTTTTGCTGTGAGCAGAGTGCAACTTTTAGAAAAATCATAATCCCAGAGACATTGAAAAAAATATTTTGCTCATTTTTCCTAACACACATGTTCTGGAGATAACTGAAAGATCTCACAAAGTTATTCTGTTTTATTCTTTCATAGATAAATTGGTCAGATGTAGGTAAGAATTTTCTTCTTTGAATATGTAAATCGCAAGCTTCCCCTGGGGTGAAATGCACTATTTGCTGAATCTTTTTCCCAACAGAACAGAGGACTTTTTGATGTTCGGATCTTCTTAGCTTCTATTTTCCCAATCCCTGAAAAATACCTGTTGATGGTAGAGAATAATGGGAACGAAAGTCTACACTCAGTTGGTGGAAAAGCCAAACAAAAAATGTTAATAATGGCAACCCATTTTTGAAGACTATAACTTCCTCCTCTGTCTCTGCCTTTTGAAAAGAAGAACTGTACAGTTGCCTTTTGAAAAAGCACTTTTGAGACAACTGTGATGGCTGAGAATCTCCACAGACATTCCTCCTCTCTAGCACTCTGAACACAAACGCAACTTGATATATAGGAGAACAGCGATCCTCATCCTTTCTGGCACCAGGGACCAGTTTCGGGGGGGAAATTGTCTTCCATGGACCAGGAGGGGATGGTTTCAAACACAACTTAGATCTTGCATATGCGTAGATGAAGCATTGCTCACTTGCCGACCATTGTCCATGGGCGTGGCCCATTAACCGGTCCAGGGCCTGTGTGTTGGGGACCCCTGTAGTAGAGAGTCTAATATTTCAGGCCCCTTTCTCTAAAAAATGTACCGAGTTGGTAAAGCTGGAACAAAACGGTGTGTGCTGATTACTATCCACATAAATTTAAAAAATCATTTTCACTGCAAAGAAAATCAAGCTAAAACGGCAGTGAAATTGTTAGATATTCTAACTAACTCAAATGGGAAAGTGATATATATTTTCGCTTGATATCATGTTTTTTTTAAAAAATGGACTGATTATGTGCCATCAACTCATTTTTGGCCCCTAAAAGGTAAAGTTCCCCTCGCACATCGTGCTAGTTGTTTCTGGCTCTAGGGGGCGGTGCTCATCTCTGTTACAAAGCCGAAGAGCCAGCACTGTCCGAAGACATCTCCGTGGTCATGTGGCTGGCATGACTAACGCCGGCGCACGACACTGTTACCTTCCCACCAAAGTGGTCCCTATTTTTCTACTTGCATTTTTACATGCTTTTGGACAGCTAGATTGGCAGAAGCTGGGACAAGTAACGGGAGCTCACTCCATTACACAGTGCTAGGGATTCGAACTGCTGAACTGCCGACCTTTCTGATCAACAAGCTCAGCATCTCAGCCACTGAGCTACCACGTCCCTTTTGACTCCTAGTGACCACATAAATAGATTTTCTCTGTAGGTAGGTAGATCTGTGCCCAGCTTGGTCCTTCAGGTCCTCCTACTACCAGTGTAACTGAGTTCACTCACCTTGCTCTTTATCATTTTTCTCTTTCCTTCCACTTTTCCCATCACTGCACCTTTCTCAAGAAAGCAGGGTCTTCACATAATGTGCTCAAAGTAGGATAATTTGAGTCTGGTTATTTGTAGCCTCCTATGAGAACTCTGGATTTTATTTTATTTTTGTTCAATAATCTGTTGGTTTGTTTTCATGACTGTCCAGAGTATTTGCAGGAATTGTGTGGTAGCCACTGAGTTTCCCTGGATGACACTAGAAGCTGGCAGCACACTGCAGCCTGGTGGAGGGGGCCTCTTTTGCTATCCCATGAGCTCATCCTCTATTCATCCTGTATCTGTTGGGTTGGAAAGTCCCTGATTTTCCAGGTATATAGGTGATCTCATTTACTAACATCACCACTAGTCTTATGGATTAGTTGGGAGGTTGCACCAATGTGGTTGAGGGGTTTCACCCATGTGGGATCTATTCTCCAATCCAAATGCTGTATCTATGCTACTCTTCCTTGCTTGTAAAAATGGTATAAAAAGAATAAACACTGCCCAGGCAGCCAGACATCTTTGGACACTGAAATGACTGGTTATTGAATCCCTACAGAATTGTCTTCTTGATACCAGAAGAGTCCTCCAAATTCTAGAACCTGATGCCACCAGAAAGACTTTTAACAAATGTTTTAAAATACTTAGCAAGGTTTTCCACCCCCAAACTCTCCAAATAAGATTGTCAACTGTGTTCAGTATCAACTAAATCCCCTGTGCATTGTGAGACTTATTCCTTAGTAAATATGCTGGACTGCAGCTTTAGCAGCAGTGTATTGTGACAATTTCTTTGGAAATGGCTCAAACTTTTTTTTTATCCTTTGCTACACCGAGATTACTGTAAAAGTTTCAGTAGAATGTGGAAGAAAAATGGAGTGATGTTGGTGGTGGTGATTGTATTTGACTAAAATTCCCAGCAGCCACAGGAAAAGCAATTCATGGCTTGCTGGCTTAAATATAGGATATCCAGCCCAAAGAATCTTGACAAACAGGCACCAGGGTGGGGAAACTATCATCCATATCAGGGTTCAGTGTTTATAAGCAGTTACTGTCCAACTCAGTGTTTGTCAATCTCAGCAATTTTAAGACGTGTGGACTTCAATTCAATACGACAAGGGGAATTCTGGCAATTGAAATCCACGCACCTTAAAATTGCTGAGAAAAGCTGGTGCAACTGTTTGGACTCCTCTGTCTAAATACATCCCTCCATAATCTAGTTCCATAATAATAAATGCTAACCCAGAATAACAAATATTTCCTTATCTTTGCATTTTGATTAGGCTTTCAGTGTAAAGAGTTGAAGGATTATAGCTATGACGATATATAAAGGGCCATGGAACAAAAAGCTTGTGTGGATATGAACCTTACTTCAAAAATAACTAAACCTCCTACATTACCAAATTAGTCCTGAAAAGGAGTTTATTACATGTCTGTAGTCAAACTAAAAACAAGCCATCAAGTATTAAAACCAATTATTAACAGAACAAACAGTTATTCTTCTTGGAAGCAGAAACAGCGGTAACATAGGTGACTGGTTGTCCAGTTGATTGCATTTCTAAGTCATTTCTAACTCTGTTTATGGATATCTGAATCAGAATATGCATTTTAAAGCCTTATTTTATACCTTATCTTTGTGTTGAACCAACAGGCATTACAACAAGAGTGATTAAGTGGGCAATAGAAACTTACATGCATTCTTTCTTGTGTTGGTAGTCTAGTGCAGGGATCTCCAACCTTGGCAACTTTAAGACTTGTGGACTTCAAGTCCCAGAATTCCTCAGCCAGCTTTAATTTTAAGACTTGTGGACTTCAACTCTCAGAATTCCTCAGCCAGCTTCAACTTTAAGACCCATGGACTTCAACTCCCAGAATTCCTCAGCCAGCTTCAACTTTAAGACTTGTGGACTTCAACTCCCAGAATTCCTCAGCCAGCTTCAACTTTAAGACCTGTGGACTTCAACTCCAGAATTCCTCAGCCAGCTTCTTTAAGACCTGTGGACTTCAACTCCCAGAATTCCTCAGCCAGCTTCAACTTTAAGACCTGTAGACTTCAACTCCCAGAATTCCTCAGCCAGCTTCAATTTTAAGACCTGTGGACTTCAACTCCCAGAATTCCTCAGCCAGCTTCAACTTTAAGACTTGTGGACTTCAACTCCCAGAATTCCTCAGCCAGCTTCAACTTTAAGACCCGTGGACTTCAACTCCCAGAATTCCTCAGCCAGCTTCAACTTTAAGACCTGTGGACTTCAACTCCCAGAATTCCTCAGCCAGCTTCAACTTTAAGACTTGTGGACTTCAACTGCTAGAATTCCTCAGCCCACTTTGCTGGCTGAGAATTCTGAAAGTCTAGTAAAGTTGCCAAATTGGGACCTGCTTCTAGTGTAAGTCCCATTGGGCTCAATGGGCTTAACTGTCAAATGTACAGATACCCTCGACTTACAACAGTTCATTTAACAACCATTCAGAGTTACAACAGCACTGAAAAAGTGATTTATGACCATTGTTCCCACTTCGACCGTTGTAGCATCCCATGGTCTCCTGACTTACATTCAGAAGCTTGACAACTGACTGAAATTGATGAAGGTTGCAGTGTCCGAACCATGTGATTGCCTTTGCAACCTTTGACAAAGCAAAGTCCATGA
>CM019151.1:104242416-104294631 GCA_009733165.1 Naja naja
GATCTTTACCTGAAAAGAGTCTAAAATATGAAGCGAAGGACCCAATGCTGAAAGCTTTGTGTGATATGGGGTTGTAAGCATATTCACTTGGGTTTCCCCTGTTAGATGGCTGTAAAGACACAAGAGCCCCATGGGGACTAACAGAGATGGAAGAGAAGGAGCATTAGTCTGAAGCCCATCATGTATTTGATCACATTTTGTGCTCAACAGCTGAACCAAAATGCATATAATCAAGCGGGTTGATATGCTTGAGGCATGCATCATCACTCAGAATATTTTCCTTGATTGATCTTGTTAGCTGATTCATGACAAATGACAAATATCCTTTAATATGAGACATCTGCCTAGAATCCCAGAGGCCAATAAGAATAATCTAGTATTAACTAGTATCTAGTTAATCTAGTATTCTTCACGTTAGTGCCCTTCCTGTACAAAAACTTCAACTTCCAAGATTTTCAGCAATGACCACCCTTGCTGGGGAATTCTGGGAGTTAAAGCCTACACAATGGAGGACATCCAAATGGAAAAGGCCTTCTTAGCCCTTTGAAAATCAAAACCAAACCAAGCCCGGTGGTAGTTGCAGAATAAAGGAGTGGGTTGTAATGTCCATTCTGGTAAAATTAAACTGTTTGCGAGACACCCAAAACCATATTAACAGGAGTGGGTGGTACATAATATTTCATGTATAAATAAAAAGAGGCTATCACTTCTCAGCAATCTACTTCTAGTTTCCATGCGACACAAAACAGGCAATTTATTTGCAAAGCGATGACATTAAAAAGTGCAGCCTACAAAGCAAGAATTTTCCAGTTTACTCTTTAGTTGACACGAAAGTTGCTATTATTTTTCTTTTTAATAAAAGAACTTGAAAGAAGAGCTTCAGTTTGAAAATGCTTAGCTGGAGTTTCCTCCCCTTCTCCATTAGATATGATTGTATGCATTTATACCACAATCAAAAGAATACAGGAATTTCCTTTTTACTGTTATAGGTGCAAAATTAAGCTAAGATGAATGGGTTATCATCACCCCTTTCTGCTATTCTGTGAAAAATCACAATGCTTATCTCATATTTCATCTTAGATGTTTTGACACCATCTGTGCCTGAACAGACAAGTACACAAGTGATTAAGCGTGAATGTACACTACTATGTTTATCATAGTAGTGATAAAAAGAGAAAATTGTTCTAGCCAACATCTTTGTGTTTCCATAGTTGAAAGAGTACAGCACAAATAATAAATCTGATGACTAAAATTGTAAATTGATGCCTAGAGTTATAAATCAGTTCTTTTGGCAACAAAAGAGTCATCCTTTAGTTAGCTACTTAGAAGCACGATTCATTTATTCAATGAGCAGTACACCCAATACAACATGTATACTATATACAAGTATAAATAATAATAAAAAGGTATATTTGTTAAGAAATTGAAATATACTTGGCTTAATGCTGTTTTCTTTCCTATCTCCATCTAAATATGCCCTTCATTTCTTTTCCTCTGATGATGTACCATAATGCTTAAAAGTTTGTGAATCTTTTTGAATTTTCAATTTTGCTGTATAAATATGATTTACGACATGATCCTCCACACAAGTCCCAAATTTACATAGGAGTCAATTAAAGAAATGCAATTACATAAAGAAAACCCAATTGAACAAACATGGACAGATATACTGATATTTTAATGTACCATAATGTTTAAGTTTGTGAATCCTTTTGAATTTTCAATTTTGCTGTATAACTATGATCTGTCTCCAACCTTGGCAACTTTAAGACTTGTGGACATCAACTCCCAGAATTCCTCAGCCAGCAAAACATCTAAGCTGAAATATGAGATAAGACATTACCTGTTCTCCACACAAGTCCTAAATTTAGATAGGAGCCAATTAAACAAATGCAATTAGATAAAGGCAACCCAATTGGACAAATATGGACAGATATACTGACATTTTTCCATATACTTTTTGATTCAATTCAGAATTCATGGTTCCATCAATGATGGCAAGCTGGCACGTTCTGATCTAGAGGTAACCAAGCAGACCCAAGCCAGGGTGCTGCCATCACCATGTGTCACAGATGGGATAAAATTCTTATGCTTAGAATGTCTTTTATCAAAGTAACACTTCTGATTCAAACCAAAAAAATTCCATTTTGGTCTCATTTGTCCACAGAACATTCTTCTAATATCCTTCGGCTTATTCATGTAGTGTTTCACAAACTGTAGATGGGCCGCAATGTTCTTTTTGGAAAATAGCGGCTTACTTACTCCTTGCAACCCTGCCCTGCAGTTGTCCAGCGTTCTCCTGATGAGGCTATCATGAACATTGATATGTGCCAACGCAAGAGAGGACTTTAGTTTCTTAGACATTACCATGAGCTTCTTCAAGACCTCTTGGAGTACAGGTCAGAAGTGGTATTCAGCCAGTTCTGACAGGTTCTGGAGAAGCCATATTTTGAGTAGTTGGAGAACGGCAAATACCACCTCTGATTGGCCCTGTCCCCATCTATTCTCTGTCTCCCAAGTCCCAGCTGATCAGCTGGGTCTTCTTCGTTGCCCTGCACAGGAGAGCGGAGCTGGAAAGCAGGTTAGTGAGGTGCGGAGGGAATGGGGATTTTGCAGTATATCCTGGA
This sequence comes from Naja naja, assembly GCA_009733165.1. NCBI lineage: Eukaryota > Metazoa > Chordata > Lepidosauria > Squamata > Elapidae > Naja > Naja naja. Next base: position 104,245,044 of record CM019151.1, read on the forward strand.
GTGGGATGGAAATGGGGATTCTACACTATCCTTCCCCTGCCACACCAAGCCATGCCCACCAAGCCACACCATGCCCACCAAGCCACGCCCACAGAACCAGTAGTAAAAAAATTTGAATACCACCACTGGTACAGGTAATCCTCCATTTACGACCACTTGACATCTGTTAAGTGAATCTTGCCCTATTTCGTCCATTTTTGCCTCAGTTGTTAAGTGAATCACTGCAGTTGTTAAGTTAGTAACCTGGTTGTTCAGTGAATTTGACTTCCTCATTGACTTTGCTTGTCAGAAGGTGGCAAAAGATGATCATATGACCTTGGGACGGCAATGGTGTGAAAGTATGAACCAGTTGCCAAGCATCTGAATTTTGATCACATGATCATGAGGATGCTTCAAAGCCGTCTCTGTGTGAAAAACAGTCATAAATCACATTTTTCAGGGCCATTGTAACTTTGAACGGTCACTAAATGAACTGTTGTAAGTTGAGAACTACCTGTATTTATGTAGAAATTTTGAAAATGCAGAAGGATGCACAAATCTTTAAGCTGCACTCCATACTATAGCAAACCAGCAGGCAATAGATAGATGATAGATAGATAGATAGATAGATAGATAGATAGATAGATAGACAGACAGACAGACAGACAGACAGACAGACAGATGCTGGATGGATGGATGGATGGATGGATAGATGATAGATAGATAGATAGATAGATAGATAGATAGATAGAAGATGGGTGGATGGATGGATAGATAGATAGATGATGGATGGATGGATAGATAGATAGATAGATGATAGATAGATAGATAGATAGATAGAATTCTTTATTGGCCAAGTGTGATTGGACACAAGAATTTGTCTTGGTGCATATGCTCTCAGTGTACATAAAAGAAAAGATACATTAGTCAAGAGTCAAGAATCACAAAGTACAACAGTTAATGATAGCCATAGGGTACAATAAGCAATCTAATCATACTAGGAAACAGTATAAATATAAATCGTAAGGATACCAGCGACAAAGGTAGTCATACAATCACAAGTGGGAAGGGATAGGTGATAAGGAGTGATGAGAAGATTAACAGTAATTGTAGGGCAGACTTTGTAAATAGTTGGACAGTGTTGAGGGAATTATTTGTTTAGCAGAGTGATGGCATTCGGGGAAAACTTGTCCTTGTGCCTAGTTGTTCTGGTGTGCAGTGCTCTATAGCATCGTTTGAGGAAGGAGTTGAAACAGTTTGTGTCCGGGATGTGAGGGGTCTGTGAATATTTTCACAGCCCTCTTTTTGACTCGTGCAGTATACCGACTCCATTATTTTTTCCAGAATAAGAGAATGTACCCTTATTAAGGTCCTTATTATTTGGGATTCTAAATGACCTTTTGCCACTGAGAATGATCTCACATCGATCTCTTTACCCTTGTAAAGCCGGTTAAGCAACAAGGAAGATATTTGGTCTCGTGGCATCTTTCCAACAAACCATTTTCTCTCTCATTGGTGGCTTACAGATCAGGAGATGAATCAAAAAGGGGTGAAGTGAGTTGACCTACCCATGAAATGTACAAATATATATATTTTTTAATGCTGAGCTAAATATTAACAGCTCCACAGTTGTGTTTGCTGCTGCTTCACAGCACAGACGTCCACATTTTTAACCTTAAAGTTGCTATTAAGCATACAGGTTATTTGAAATGCTTCCAGATTGCAACTTCACTTTTCTGGATGGACATGGAGATGCACTCCACACGTGGGTAGTTTCACTTCTCTGCTGAAAGTGAAAGCTGCTTTTCAGTTTTAAAAGTGATTTTAATTGAGCACATACTTAGTTTGAGAGAAAGTAGAGGAAGAAGGGTCTAATTCCTGCATAATCTAAACATTTGTTTATTTATTTATTTAATATGCCATTCATCTCATTATCAGGCAACTCAGGATGGTTATAAATCCAAAAAAGTGGTCTTCCTTGACTTTTCTAGGCCATATATAGCCCATCAGACATGTGGTGATGTAAGGAAAGGAGTGGCAGAACCTGGAGTCAGAGTTAAAAGAGGAATCAACCTAGAATCTAGAATGCGTGGAGGCTGTGATGGGGGTATCGATACTCCCATGTTACACCCTGCGACCTGCATTGGTTACGTTGCCTTCGGGTTTCCTTCAAGGTGTTAGTAACAACTTACAAAGCCCTTAATGGCTTGGGTGCAGGGTACTTAGCGGGATCGCCTCCTGCCTGCATCACAGTTCAATGCCCGTCGCTCCCATAGGAGGGCCTTCTGGGAATACCGTCGGTCAGGCATTGTCGGCTGGCGGCTCCCAGAGCTAGGGCCTTTTCTGTGGGGCGCCCTGGAACCAGCTTCCTGCGGATCTGCGTTTGGCCCCTGATCTCCGCTCCTTCGTCGAGACTTGAAGACCTGGCTGTTTCAGCAGGCCGGCCTGGATTGACCTCGGGGTGGGTAGTTCTAATTTGTTTGTTTTTTGTGATTTTATTGTTTGAACTTTTGGTAATTTGGACTTGTTTTTAGTTGTGTTACTGTATATCCTTTTGTATGTTAGCAGCCCTGAGTCCTTTGGGAGTAGGCATACAATCTAAATAAATAATAATAATAATAATAATAATAATAATAATAATAATAATAATCTCTGCCTAGTGATAAGTAGGTATGATTGTACTCTGGAAAGTTTATAATTGTACTCTGGGCTTTTATGATCATACTCTGAAAATACGATCATAAAAAGACTAATACCACTGAGAAAGAAAAACAAGAAATCCAATAAGAATCCAGCATGACTGTACAAAGATCTGACAAATTAAAAGACAAAAAGGACAAGTACAAAAAGTGGAAAGAGGGACACACAACTCAGGCAGAATATGAGCAGATAGCCAGCATCTGCAAAGATGAAGTCAGGAAATCAAAGGCTCAGAACGAGCAAAGACTTGCAACAAAAGACAAAGTTAATAAAAAAAAGTTTCTTCCAACATATAAATAACAAGAAAAAAATGAAGGAAACAGTCAGTCCACTAAAGAGAGAAGATGGGAAGGAAGTAACAGGCCACAGAGAGAAAGCAAGCTGCTTAACTCATTATTTGCATCCGTCTTCATGCAAAAAGAAATGATAACCCTACCTACCAAAAACATAACTGTAAAAAACAGACTAGAAATAAAAGTTAAAATAAGCAAAAAAAAAATTGTAACAGAACACCTCTTTGATCTCGATGAACACAAATCACCAGGACCCGACAGATTACATCCCAGTGTTCTAAAGGTCATCTCAGAATCACTGCTCCATATCTTTCAAAAATCCTGGAGCACCGGGGAACTACCGGAGGACTGGAAAAGAGCTGATGTGGTTCCCATCTTCAAAAAAAAAAGGGGGAAACAGACCCAGGAAACTAGAAGAGCAACCAGGATGACTAGAGGACTGGAGACTAAAAAAAAAAAAAAAGAACAGTTGCAGGAACTGGGCTTGGCTAGTCTAGTGAAGAGAAGGAACAGGGGAGACATGATAGCAGTCTTCCAATATTTGAGGGGCTGCCACAGAGAGGAAGGGGTCAAGCTATTTTCTAAAGCACCTATAGGCCAGACAAGGAATAATGGATGCAAACTGAACAAGGAGAGATTTAACCTGGAAATAAAGAGAAACTTTCTGACAGTGAGAACAATCAACCAATGGAACAGAAGTTGCCTTTGGAAGTTGTGGGAGCTTCATCACTTGGGACTTTCAAGAAGAGATTGGACTGTCATTTGTCAGAAATGTTGTAGGGTCCCCTGCTTGGGCGGGGGTTGGACTAGATGACCTATAAGGTCCCTTCCAACTCTGTTAATCTGTAATCTGTAAGTGAACTAAGTCTAACCCCTTTGAATTCCGTTGATCCTTATCTAATTGCTAGCAGGTTCTAACGCTTCATGGAGGATATCCCTGTGCATAGACATGAGTATTCTCAAAGGTGCTTTTTCCAAAAGGCAATTGGACTGTTTTCCCCTAATTTGGAAGAAGAAGAAGTTTCACTTCTCACCCAAGAAGCTTCATCAGTTCTGGCAGGATGGTGGGGCGAAGGAAGGATAATAATTTTTTTTGTAGTCATCTGGTTGTTAGCACTCTCCTTGAGAGCTCTTGGAGCCACTTGGGGCTTTATGTGTGGCCTCAGATATTTCTGCAAAGAAATATGATCCTTCCAACCTCCCTATCCTGTCAAAACTAATCTTTCCACCACCCTCACCATCCTGCCACAACCAATGAAGTTACTTGGATGAGAAGCAAAATGTCTTCTTTTTCCTCAGGGGAAAAACAGTCCAGCTGCTCTTTGGAAAAGCACCTTTGAGACAACTATGACCTGGATGGCTGAGAATCTCCATATAGGCATCAGGAACAATAAATCAGTTCAATTGGACCTTCACATGTAAGCCTGATCTTTCGTGCCTGAAAGGTCCAGAACAGGGATCTCCAAACTTGGCAACTTTGAGACTTCTTGTCAGCCTCCACAATGTTTTCTTGACACCTCATGCTGCTTGTTTCTTGTCAGCTGTCATAGAAACGGGGGTGGGGGGAGAGGTAAAATTTGGTATTTGGGAAGGGAAGTGTGCTGGAGAGTGAAGAATTTCTGTGTGAACTAAAAGGAGGGATGCTTTCCTGCTTAGTGCGGCAATGCATGGACTTATCTCTGATGAGTCAAGGTCAACCGTCTTGGCATACCAGATGAGGGAATATCCACCTGAAGATGTACCATGCATGACACTATAAGCACTTCAGATTGGATGTCTAGTCTGGACCCTTGGGGAGAAATTGGGGTAACTTTCAATATGTAATTTCCGCACCTATTTGCCTCAGATCTTGCTTTCTTTATGCATAATCACTTTAAACTCAGTAAAAGTACCTTTTCTCTATGATGGAGTTGAGGAGTTCTTTCTTGGGTTTTGAATGAGGCACATCTGACCTTGTGGACTTCCCCCAGAATTCCCCAGCCAGCCTGGCTGGCTGAGGAATTCTGGGAGTTGAATCTACAATCTTAAAGTTGCCATGTTTGGAGACCTCTGGTCTAGAAGGTAAAAACTAGAAAGGAAGGAGATGGGCTGATTGATTCCTTGGCATTCCCATCCACCCTGCATTGTTGTTGGCGTTGGTCATGAATTGTACACTATACAAGGCCATTCTAATCCAATAGCATTTCAATCTTAGGGTACAAAACTGTTGGGGAACTTCGCCACCTTAGGGTTTTTAGTATTTTTCTTCTTCTCTCCAACACATTTAATCTTCTCATTTCCCAATGCTGATTTGTTTCTCTTAAGAAATGATGCATTATCCAGCACCCTCGCATGTGGCTGCCAGATAAGAAAGAACACATGATTAAGACAGCTACATTCTGGAAAGGAAAAAAACCCTCTGATTTAGACCAGGTTGTGAACATAGCCTAGCAATAAATCTAGCCCAGAAATGGTCTTTGCCCTTGCCTTTTTCCTTTCTTTTTTCCTTTGCTGGATACTCTATTTATGTAACTAGTTCACTGGCTATGAAAAATGATGGCTGGTTTGGCAGCCAGGAGGAGAAGGAAGTGGAGCCTACTATTGTCTAGACTGGCTACTGCTGGCAGAAGCCCAGCAACATTTACGTGGAGTCCTTGACGGTTCTGGGAATTTCTCTGGAGAGATCTGAACAGGAAAACGGTGCTCTTCTGATTCTATTCCCCATCTCTGGATTTGTACCTCTGGAGCCTCCCTCTTCCTGGTCTTTTGCCACTGGTTTGGTTCTGAATCAGGAACCAAAAGAGCAGACAGGTCATTTTAGGTTCAGTATTCAGTGCTATAGTGGGAGGTGGGGCAGAGGTGGTATTCAACAGTTCTGCAGAACTGGTAGCGGAAATTTTGAGTAGTTCGGAGCACTGTCAAATACCACCTCTGACTGGCTCTGCCCCCATCTATTCTCTGCCTCCTGAGTCCCAGCTGATCGGCTGGGTCTTCTTTTGTTGCCTTGCACAGGAGAACGGAACTGGAAAGCAGCTTAGTGGGGTGGGGAGGGAATGGGATTTTGCAATAACCTTCCCTGGAGTGGGGTGGGAATGGAGATTTTGCAGTATTCTTCCCCTGCCACCCACCAACCCATGCAATGCCCACCAAACCATGCCACGCCAGCCACCAAGCCAGGCCCACAGAACCGGTAGTAAAAATTTTTGAATCCCACCACTGATGAAATAGTAATTGGAGAAAGAAAGCCCCAAAGTTTGTCCCACCAAAATCCAGCAAAACATCAATTTACAGAGTTGTCATTTCTCACCAAATTCTGAAGAAAATTAGGAAAAAGACATCACATCTGAAATGAACAAACCACAACCCAGATAAACACACACACACACACACCTCTGTAAAACCTCCCCAAATCTGAATCTGGCAGGCTTGCAGCATTACTCACTGTGTGGAAATCTACTGACATTGGTAGCAATGGGCTAATTGTCCTAGTTCTCTTTATCAGAGTCTGTCAGTGCAAAACTGTAAGCTTGGCTCATTTATCTCACAGTCCTGGGTGTTGATACCAAAAGGAAATCTGGCAATCCAGGTTATGTTCAAGTTAGTTACAGAAGGATGCAACTTGTCATTCCTTTTCATGCTCTGAAATCCTAGAGGTTTATTTTCCAGGAGCTGTTCAGTGTTTCTGGGTTAAAAAAACACCATTCAATTATACTATAAATGTACAATTCTCATATAAAGTCACACCAAAGAGATTTCCAAAGACCTTGGCTTTTGAATGCTTCATGAACTTTTAAGTATTTTAAATATTCAATGGACTTCTTTGATGGGAGAACAGCCATGTAGAATCCTTGATGGTTGGTTGGTGATGATGAATACTCATTTAAGTAAAATTGAATATGCATAACATTTCCACGGAGAATCAACACGCTAAAAGTCAATAATCCATAAACCAGGAGTGTAGCCAAACAACTATCTTGTATTTCTCACCATGGATTATTGCCCTTCAATATGACCACAACTGAGCCCAAAATTTCTGTTGCTAAACAAGACAATTGTTAACTGAGTTTTGCTCCATGCATTATTGGCTAGGAATTTGGGGAATTATAGATCAAAACATGTCTGGGCAACAAACCTGGGAAGATTGCAGTGGGGCTGTTTTTGGATGTACATTAAACCATTCACAAGAACAAGATAAAGAGTTTTCTTTTAGCAGCTGAAACTACCCGGTTGATATAGGGAGCAAGAATGTTGAAAGGGTTAGGTCATTTCTGATCTTGTTGGTTGAACCTGCTCTTCCTACAGCCTCTTTTCCCACTCATGCTGGGAATAGCCGTACCTTACCAGCTGAAAAGTTTGCATCTGATAAAGCTTATCGGTGAGTTGTCAAAATCCACTCTGTTTGATTGCCACTTGCACAATAATCTGGGAAGGTCAATCATTTAACCAGAAGGTCTTTCTTTCTTTCTTTCTTTCTTTCTTTCTTTCTTTTCTTTCTTTCTCTTTCTTTCTTCCTTTCTCTCTCTCTCTCTTTCTTCTTTCTCCTCTTTCCTGGCTTTCTTCCGTCCTTCTTCCTTTCTCTTTCTTTTTTCTTTCTTCCTTCCTTTCCCTCCCTCACTTTTTTCTTTCCTTTCTTTCTTTCTTTCTTCCTTCACCTCCCTCCCTCCTTCCTCCCCTCCCCTTTCTTCTTTTTCCCTCCTCCTCTTTCATCCCTGCTTGTTTATTATCCTCCTTTCCTAACACACATACATTGTTTCCACTTCACTTCTACTTCCTTGCCTCCTTGATTCTAATTAAATTACACACTGGGACTTGCCTCCTCTTGATTCTCTCTTTAGAGAATTTGTCTTTCTGTTTATATTTCTGCTGATCACAATGACTAATTGGGAACCACATTGCCTTGTTGCTGACCTGGCAAGGATGATCAGGCCTTTGTTAGTGAGATGCCACCTGTAACATTTTAGGGGTGAAGAGAAGATTTGCCAAAGGCCCAAAGCAAACAAGGTGAGCAGGCCACACAATCCTCTTTCAGAGCTCATGCTATAATTTCTATGTATTTCCTGCCTCAAAATGATAGGAAATTACACCACTGACTTTTAATAATTGAGGTCCAATGGGGCTTCGGAGTCTGCCCCAAAAAACAGATTAGGGGTTCTGTGAGTCCCTGGGATTGAAGGTTACTCTTCTTGCTCCTAGTCCAGAGGTCCCCAAACTTGGAAACTTTAAGACTTGTGGACTTCAGCTCCCAGAATTCCTCAGCCTTGTTGAAGTCCACAAGTCTTAAAGTTGCCAAGTTTGGGGACCCCTGTTCTAAAATGACCATGGGGATACTGTTCATTGTCACTTTATTAATGAGTTTTGAACAGAGAAATGTTATTAGACAAAGTCCAAAAAGAGGACTTCAGACACAAGGAAAACAACAACAACAACAACCAGGCTGAAAGGGAAGTTTTGATCAACCAATCCAACCCTTCTGCCTTAGAACTGTGTATTGATGCGAACACTTGTTACATGCCACGATATTTTTGACCGGTTCTTATGCTTTTATGAGCAACTTGGCAAATACATCAAATAGATTTTCTTATCATGCAATCAAGGTTCTCAAGTTTTGTCTCCTTAATTCCTCTGCACGGGACTATTGACTCAAGCATATGAAGGAGGCCTCTATAAAACCATCTATCTGTCTGTCTGTCTGTCTGTCTGTCTGTCTGTCTGTCTGTCTATCTATCTATCTATCTATCTATCTACCTACCTACCTACCTACCTACCTAGTCCAAGGCATATTGGCTTGGCTCCATGACATTCTTTGGAAGCAGCATTCCTCAAACAGATTTCCTGAGTTCGTCTGCTTGCTCCACAGTTCACACTTCTGGTTCCTTCTGCAGATACAATACAGCCTTACATCTCGTCTTCCCTGCCAACCCCACCCCCACCCCCACCGGTCTTGCAAAATCGCTGAACTCAGCACGTCGGCAGTGAAGGAGGCTCGGTCTTCCTCAGGAAAAATGCCTTGCAAGACACGTCCCTGGCAGCTGCAGAGGTTTTTTTTTTTTAACCATTTGCGGGAAGCTTTGCTGTGCACTGACACTTGATCTCTTTCTCCAACAATTGTCAGCCAGGGCAGTCAGACGACTACACCAGAGCCAGAAGGCATAACTATTTACTCTGGGACAGACTCATAGTCACGTAGCCAACTTTACTTCTCTTTATCATCATTCAGTTCTCCTAGCATGTAAGGTCTGGCACGCAAAATTCACGAAGGTGCTTTCTGTCCTATAGTTTACTTGGATTTTGCATCTGAGAAATTTTGTTGGTTTCAGTCAATTGGTTTTTGTCTGTTCTGCCTTTCTATATTTAATCCCGATTTGTTTAGTGTGGGGGCTGTTTTTCACCCCACTTCCGAAGTTTCCTGGTTAGAAGACAACTTTCCAACATTTAAATTGTTAAAATGAATCAGTGTTTTTATCTACCGTAGTAAAATCTCTGTTGATTTTTTTTTATTTCAAATATTCTGTCATTTCAGGGCTGAATGACATAGCCTGAAAAGAATAGTGTTTGGCTTAAGCATTTTTATCTTGCAGTTCCAGAAGATCCAGTGCTTTAAAGAAAAACCCATAAATATTAAAAAGCATAAGAGGCCAAACAATACAGAAATGTATACATATTTTTAAAAGTTTTAAAGACAAAATTCCTTTTGCTGTGAGCAGAGTGCAACTTTTAGAAAAATCATAATCCCAGAGAGACGTTGAAAAAAATATTTTGCTCATTTTTCCCTAACACACATGTTCTGGAGATAACTGAAAGATCTCACAAAGTTATTCTGTTTTATTCTTTCATAGATAAATTGGTCAGATGTAGGTAAGAATTTTCTTCTTTGAATATGTAAATCGCAAGCTTCCCCTGGGGTGAAATGCACTATTTGCTGAATCTATTTCCCAACAGAACAGAGGACTTTTTGATGTTCGGATCTTCTTAGCTTCTATTTTCCCAATCCCTGAAAAATACCTGTTGATGGTAGAGAATAATGGGAACGAAAGTCTACACTCAATTGGTGGAAAAGCCAAACAAAAAATTATAATAATGGCAACCCATTTTTGAAGACTATAACTTCCTCCTCTGTCTCTGCCTTTTGAAAAGAAGAACTGTACAGTTGCTTTTTGAAAAAGCACTTTTGAGACAACTGTGACCTGGATGGCTGAGAATCTCCACAGACATTCCTCCTCTCTAGCTCTCTAGCACTCTGAACAGCGAAACCATGGACCAGTTTAACTTGTATAGATGAAGCATTGCTCACTTGCCGACCATTGTCCATGGGCGTGGCCCAGTAACCGGTCCAGGGCCTGTGTGTTGGGGACCCCTGTAGTAGAAAGTCTAATATTTCTCTAAAAATGTACCGAGTTGGTAAAGCTGGAACAAAACGGTGTGTGCTGATTACTATCCACATAAATTTAAAAAATCATTTTTACTGCAGAGAAAATCAAGCTAAAACGGCAGTGAAATTGTTAGATATTCTAACTAACTCAAACGGGAAAGTAATATATATTTTCGCTTGATATCAGATTTTTTTTTAAAAAAATGGACTGATTATGTGCCATCAACTCATTTTTGACCCCTAAAAGGTAAAGGTTCCCCTCGCACATGCGTGCTAGTTGTTTCTGGCTCTAGGGGGCGGTGCTCATCTCCGTTACAAAGCCAAAGAGCCAGCGCTGTCCGAAGACATCTCCGTGGTCATGTGGCTGGCATGACTAAACGCCAAAGGCGCACGGAACACTGTTACCTTCCCACCAAAGTGGTCCCTATTTTTCTACTTGCATTTTTACATGCTTTTGAACTGCTAGATTGGCAGAAGCTGGGACAAGTAACGGGAGCTCACTCCATTACGCAGTGCTAGGGATTCGAACTGCTGAACTGCCGACCTTTCTGATCGACAAGCTCAGCATCTCAGCCACTGAGCTACCACGTCCCTTTTGACTCCTAGTGACCACATAAATAGATTTTCTCTGTAGGTAGGTAGATCTGTGCCCAGCTTGGTCCTTCAGGTCCTCCTACTACCAGTGTAACTGAGTTCACTCACCTTGCTCTTTATCATTTTTTTCTCTTTCCTTCCACTTTTCCCATCACTGCACCTTTCTCAAGAAAGCAGGGTCTTCACATAATGTGCTCAAAGTAGGATAATTTGAGTCTGGTTATTTGTAGCCTCCTATGAGAACTCTGGATTTTATTTTATTTTTGTTCAATAATCTGTTGGTTTGTTTTCATGACTGTCCAGAGTATTTGCAGGAATTGTCTTCTTGATACCAGAAGAGTCCTCCAAATTCTAGAACCTGATGCCACCAGAAAGACTTTTAACAAATGTTTTAAAATACTTAGCAAGGTTTTCCACCCCCAAACTCTCCAAATAAGATTGTCAACTGTGTTCAGTATCAACTAAATCCCCTGTGCATTGTGAGACTTATTCCTTAGTAAATATGCTGGACTGCAGCTTTAGCAGCAGTGTATTGTGACAATTTCATTGGAAATGGCTCAAACTTTTTTTTTATCCTTTGCTACACCGAGATTACTGTAAAAGTTTCAGTAGAATGTGGAAGAAAAATGGAGTGATGTTGGTGGTGGTGATTGTATTTGACTAAAATTCCCAGCAGCCACAGGAAAAGCAATTCATGGCTTGCTGGCTTAAATATAGGATATCCAACCCAAAGAATCTTGACAAACAGGCACCAGGGTGGGGAAACTATCATCCATATCAGGGTTCAGTTGTTTTATAGCTTAGTTACTGTCCAACTCAGTGTTTGTCAATCTCAGCAATTTTAAGACGTGTGGACTTCAATACGACAAGGGGAATTCTGGCAATTGAAATCCACGCACCTTAAAATTGCTGAGAAAAGCTGGTGCAACTGTTTGGACTCCTCTGTCTAAATACATCCCTCCATAATCTAGTTCCATAATAATAAATGCTAACCCAGAATAACAAATATTTCCTTATCTTTGCATTTTGATTAGGCTTTCAGTGTAAAGAGTTGAAGGATTATAGCTATGACGATATATAAAGGGCCATGGAACAAAAAGCACTCTTGTGTGGATATGAACCTTACTTCAAAAATAACTAAACCTCCTACATTACCAAATTAGTCCTGAAAAGGAGTTTATTACATGTCTGTAGTCAAAACTAAAAACAAGCCATCAAGTATTAAAACCAATTATTAACAGAACAAACAGTTATTCTTCTTGGAAGCAGAAACAGCGGTAACATAGGTGACTGGTTGTCCAGTTGAATTGCATTTCTAAGTCATTTCTAACTCTGTTTATGGATATACGAATCAGAATATGCATTTTTAAAGCCTTATTTTATACCTTATCTTTGTGTTTGAACCAACAGGCATTACAACAAAGAGTGATTAAGTGGGCAATAGAAACTTACATGCATTCTTTCTTGTGTTGGTAGTCTAGTGCAGGGATCTCCAACCTTGGCAACTTTAAGACTTGTGGACTTCAAGTCCCAGAATTCCTCAGCCAGCTTCAACTTTAAGACCTGTGGACTTCAACTCTCAGAATTCCTCAGCCAGCTTCAACTTTAAGATCTGTGGACTTCAACTCCCAGAATTCCTCAGCCAGCTTCAACTTTAAGACCTGTGGACTTCAACTCCCAGAATTCCTCAGCCAGCTTAAATTTTAAGACCTGTGGACTTCAACTTCCAGAATTCCTCAACCAGCTTCAACTTTAAGACTTGTGGACTTCAACTCCCAGAATTCCTCAGCCAGCTTCAACTTTAAGACCTGTGAACTTCAACTCCCAGAATTCCTCAGCCAGCTTCAACTTTAAGACCTGTGGACTTCAACTCCCAGAATTCCTCAGCCAGCTTCAACTTTAAGACTTGTGGACTTCAACTCCCAGAATTCCTCAGCCAGCTTCAACTCTAAGACCTGTGGACTTCAACTACCAGAATTCCTCAGCCAGCTTCAACTTTAAGACCTGTGGACTTCAACTCCCAGAATTCCTCAGCCAGCTTCAACTTTAAGACCTGTGGACTTCAACTCCCAGAATTCCTCAGCCAGCTTCAACTTTAAGACTTGTGGACTTCAACTGCTAGAATTCCTCAGCCCACTTTGCTGGCTGAGGAATTCTGGGAGTTGAAGTCCACAAGTCTTAAAGTTGCCAAGGTTGGAGACCCCTGCTTCTAGTGTAAGTCCCATTGGGCTCAATGGGCTTAACTGTCAAATGTACAGATACCCTCGACTTACAACAGTTCATTTAACAACCATTCGAAGTTACAACAGCACTGAAAAAAGTGATTTATGACCATTGTTCCCACTTACGACCGTTGTAGCATCCCCATGGTCTCCTGACTTACATTCAGAAGCTTGACAACTGACTGAAATTGATGAAGGTTGCAGTGTCCCGGAGCCATGTGATTGCCTTTTGCAACCTTTGACAAAGCAAAGTCCATGAGGAAACTGGATTCATTTAATGACCGGGTTGCTAATTTAAAGAACTGCAGCAATTCCCTTAGCAAACGTGGTGAGAAAAGCCGTAAAATGGGGCAAAACTCACTTAACAAATTTCTCACTCAGCAGCATACATTTTGGACTCCATCGGGGCTGTAAGTTGAGAAGACTATCTGTACATGTAAAGTTTGCCATTCTAATTTCTGTTTTATCTTTCCAACTGCCATTGTTCCAACTGTTGATTCTGTACAGATAGTTCTTGACTTCCAGCCATTCATTTGGCAACCATTCAAAGCTACAATAGCACTGGGAAAAAAAGTGGCTTACAACCAGTCCTCGCATTTATGACTGTCACCTGTTTCAACTCCTTCCCTCAAAACGACGCTATAGAACACTGCACACCAGAACAACTAGACACAAGGACAGTTTTTCCCTGAACGCCATCACTCTGCTAAACAAATAATTGCCTCAACACTGTCCAACTATTTACAAAGTCTGCACTACTATTACTATTAATCTTCTCATCACTCCTTATCACCCATCCTCTCCCACTGTGACTATGTGACTGTAACTTTGTTGCTTGTATCCTTATGATTTATATTGACTGTTTCCTAGTATGATTTGATTGCTGATTGTACCCTATGAGTATTATTAGCTATTAGCTATTATTACCCTATGACTATTATATGGCTAGTCTAGTGAAGAGAAGGACCAGGGGAGACATGATAGCAGTCTTCTAATATTTGAGGGGCTGCCACAGAGAGGAGGGGTCAAGCTATTTTCTAAAGCACCCAAAGGCCAGACAAGGAATAATGGATGGAAACTGAACAAGGAGAGATTTAACCTGGAAATAAGGAGAAACTTTCTGACAGTGAGAACAATCAACCAATGGAACAGCTTGCCCTCGGAAGTTGTGGGAACGCCATCACTTGAGACCTTCAAGAAGAGATTGGACTACCATTTGCTAGAAATGGTGTAGGGTCTCCTGCTTGGGGGGGGGTTGGACTAGATGACCTCTAAGGTCCCTTCCAACTCTGAATATCTGTTATCTGTTAAGTGTTGTACCTTATGATTCTGGACACTTGACGAATGTATCTTTTCTTTTATGCACACTGAGAGCATTTGCACCAGGACAAATTCCTTGTGTGCCCAATCACACTGGGCCAATTAAAAGAAAAGAAACAACCATGGCAAACGAAGGTCAGAACAGCAGGCATGACTCAATATCTGCCTTGCTTTTCAATTGAAATTCTGGTCCCAATTTTGGTTGTAAGTTGAGGACGATCTGTATCTTGAACCAGGACTGGCAAAGCATCCCTTCCCCTGTTGCATTTCTTTACTATACTGCAGGGGTGTCAAACTCCAGGCCTGCAGGCCGAATCCTGCCCGCGATGTGGTTGGATCTGGCTCACACGGCCGTCTGAAAACGGTAAGGGGCCAGCCCGTGTCGCTTCGGCCAGGCCCACTGAATCCTGGTGTGTGCACAGGAGTCAGTGGCTGCACACACACGCACGCATGCATACACCCAGCCCACGCCATCCCAGCAGGCACGTGCGCACAGGAGGTGAGCGGGATGGCGGCGGCAGGATCTGCTCACGCATACTCCTGCCTACTCCTCTCCCCACCACTGGGCCACAGAGAACAACTAAAATGCTGATCCGGCCTGCAAAGAAATCAAGTTTGACACCTCTGCTATACTGTTTTCATCACCTTTTTTAACTATTCAAATTAATGTGAGCAGACTCCTGACAGCCTGTCAGACTTGAAAGATCAGATCCACACATGAAGGTTTAATTAAACTGTTTTATTGTCAGTCATGCCTATGCACACAGGAATATTCCCTACTAACAGTTAGTGTCTGCTAGGAGTTATAGAAGGGTCAATAGAATTCAAGGGAGGTTGGACTTCGTTTCCTTGTGGCTACGTAGAGATTCTAGGCTAATCTCTCTTTTAACTCTACCCCTAGGTTCTGCCACTCCTTGCCCTACACAACCTATCCCCTTTGACTGCAGTCAGATGTTTCATTGGTCTGAGAATTTGAGCTTCTCATTTCCAGAACAAAATACATTTTTAACACACACGAAAATGAAATAGCTTATTGTTATGGCAGATGTTTTAAGAAAGTCCAAAATGAGTAATCTAAGCATAGAGGATAAAAAAGATTATTTATCTGGAAGAAGTTCCAGGAAGATGCAATCAAATATTGGTTTTCCCATTTTTTCACAGAAATATATTTTGAATGTAGTCATCAAAGCAAATGATTGTTATTATAACTACTTAAGGGTAAACTGGCCAGTGAGGAGGTTTACTAGCTAGCTGACCCATTGTTTGAAAGATTTAATAACACAATCTGGTACATAATATAATTCAAAAGTAAACTCAAATTACAAAGGGGTTATTCACAGATAAGCATATTTAAGATTTTATCTACAACGCTGTCTGTATTATCTTGATTGTTTTCATCTGAATAACAAGGATACGAGGAAGGAATTTCCTCTTATTTTAGATTCTAGGTTGCTATTGTTTTAATTTTATAGCTTAGCAGTTGTGAGAACTATATGATTGCAAAATTGGGTACTCAGGAATTCTGTAAAAGAAAAATATATTGTTGTCCAGCTCTTTATGACCAGAAGGAAATTATTGCTTGTCAATAACTTTCATTTTTTTGAAAGTTCATACTTTTGTCATCACTAATAGGATCTAACCAACCTGTCTTCTGTAAGTCTCTTTTTTGATTGCTTTGATTCAGTTTTGGGAGAAGCGTCAGTATCTTCTCCAACATTGTTGTCTTCACAGATTTCACTTTAAGCCTTATTAGTAGCATTTCTGCTGAACTGTCTGGTTCTATATCAACTAGCATTGAATTACTTGCTCTTCTAATGGTCCAAACATTTGAGAACTATATTCTCAATGTTTTTCTCCAGTGTCTTCATTTGCAGACATCCATTTTCCTTTGTCCAGTTTTTCATGTAGCCTAGCTTTCCCAGCCATACATTAGTATTAGAAAAGTACAACAACTTTGACAATATGTACTGTTATTGCCAATGTGTTATATCCTCACTTTAATCTTTTGTCTGGATCCATCATCCTCTTCCCTCTTACATATTTCATGGCTTTGTAATGGTGGCAAGGTTGGCTCACCCCATGCTCCATCAATTGAACAATGCCATCTGTGGGGTCTCCGAGCTTGGTGGTAATTTCTTGCAGAAATTTCATTACCAATGAAGCGAGGTAACATCATCAATGCACTGATGATGTTACCTGGTTTGGTAATGAAACATCTGCAAAAAAAACCCATCAAGCTCAGAGAGCAACAAAGATCCTACAATTTAATCCTGAGCTACAAATATTCTCTTATATCGGTCCATAGCCATCCATTGGATCACTGAAAGTGTGCCTTTTCTGTCCTGGTGCTGGCCCTCTGAAATGAGGTTCCCTGCCCCACAAGATTTGAATGGACCCACATTATTGACATTTTGACATCTCTAAAGTCATGCTCTTTGCCCAGGTCTTTGGCAAGAATGATTGACATCCCTTTTCTTCCCTTTCTTTGTTTCCGTTTCCTTGGCTATCTTTAAGCCCTTTGTTTTGCATTGCTTCTGTGTTGTTCCTTGTTTTTCAATGTTTCTAACAGTTTGTAATCTGCCCAGGGTCTCTGTGAATCAAATGGTATATAAATTTAATCAATTATTTTGATGGCTACTACTACTATTATTTCTATATTTGTGAATTGTTCATGTCTGAGAATTAAGGACTGTTACTCCTTCGACTTCTCTTCCCATTTGCACTGGGTTGGAGCTGCATATTGACATAAGTATCTCTGTCATAGTGCCTGCCTTATGGCACAGCATCCCTCGAATGCCAGATGGCTCCTTCTGGCCTTTTGTAAAGCATTTCAAAACCCCTTCCAGCTCTATTCTGATTGAGACCTGGACTTTTGAACTGAGAGGTTGAATCAGCCCTAGAGGTGGATTAATTTATTTGGGTTACATGGGCTAAAAGTGAAATGTTTTTGGACCCAGACTTAATGCTATATTATTTTATACATTTTTATTTTCCATTTAAATCCTTTTGTCTGGCTTGCAATCCCTGCTGTGAGATGGGCAGCTATATAAACTGTTTAAATAAGTGAAAAACAACAACAATCTGTTTAATCTTATGCAAGAGACTGGCTTTCCTGCTCTCCTCTTTCTCTTCCAACAAAAGATTATTTAAGCCTTCCTTGTTTCCTGCTGTCAAAGTGGAATCATTCATTCTCATATCTGCAGTTGCTGATGGCTCTCCCAGCAATCTAAATGCCAGTTTCTGTTTCTTTTAATCCAAAATTTCTCCTTATGTATTCTACATATACATTAATTAAGATGAAATTATACAAGCTTGGCAGACCACTTTTGCTATTTTCACCACTTAGCTAAGCGGCACAGTGGTTAGAGTGCAGAACTGCAGGCTACTTCTGCTGATTGCCGATTGCCAGCAGTTTGGCAGTTCAAATCCCACTGGCTCAAGGTTGACTCAGCCTTCCATCCTTCTGAGATCAGTAAAATGAGGAGCCAGATTGTTGGGGGCAATATGCTGACTCTGTAAACTGCTTAGAGAGGGCTTTAAAAGCACTGTGAAGCAGTATACATGTCTAAGTGCTATTGCTATTAGCTGTTCCATATTTCATTCATTGTCATACACATTTTTTCAAAGGCAGATGAAATTGTCTGCTATACCAGTTGTTCTCAAGCTTTGTTTCATCATGGACCTCCTTTTGTGGCCACAGGCAATGCCTTGGACCCCCAAGACTTAACTCAAGATTTAAATTAACATTTCTTCAAGCCTTCACGAACTCCCTGTGATGATATCGTGGACCACAGGTTGAGAACCACTGTGCTATAGCCATGTTCTTAAAGACTACCCATAGCTAGTTCTGGTTTACAGAGTCAAAAACAGCACTAAAGTAAGAAGAGATCTCTTTTTGCATTTCTCTTGTCCTTTCCATTATCTGTTTCATCTGGATTTCATCAGCTCTTGCAATTTTATTGTTAGTACACTAATATATTCTAGGGTTCAATCGACTTTCCAGTAATGATTTGAGAACTTTGCTATACATCTGTACTATATCATTTTTATAGCTTCTTCATAGTCCCTTTCTCCACTGCATCGCTTCCATCTTTGTTTTCTTTCAGCCCTGTCTCTGCATAAAAATTTCTCGTGATGCCTGCAATTTTCTTAAATCTTTCATCATCCCCACAATGTGGTTATCTTCACTCTTTTTTTTTTGCACTGCTTATTTAGATATAAATCCTCAGTTTTTATTAGCCTTCTGTGGAACTCGGCATTTAATTAGGCAGATTTTCCTCTGGTCTCTTATTACCTTTTGCTATGTTTTGTTTTGTTTTGCAACTATTTTCAGTAATTTCAGCAGAGATTCATTTGATTTCGCCTTTTCAGGATATTTCTCTTTGTTTTTAATATAATGTCGTAAATATCAATTCATAGCTATTCAGGCTCTCTATCAAATCAAAGTTATTTCTTCAAACATTATTATACCTGTTTGTCTTATTATCCTGCTAAATACTTGTGAGGTAATATCTTCTTGATATCATGTCTGTACTTGTTTTCTGTTTTATTTTATTTGTAAATTTTTTGCAAGGAACAGCAATCAACACTGGCCCTTGGTTTTGCTGACTGAATGCAGTTTCTCCATCTTTGCATGCAAAATATATAGTCAGCTGTATTTCAGCACTGTATTGTCCTTTCCAGAGATGTTCATATATAAAGTCATATTTTAAATAAGAGTACAAGGTGCTTGCTGTAAACATTGAGGGGTTTCTTTTAGAAGAGCTGTAGAATTCTTTGTTTTCACATTGATGGCACATTTTCCTGTTCAGGTGCTAATTTATCTTTTTTTTAATGTTTTGACACGATGTTGCAAATCACTCTAGAACTTTGGCCCTCCTCTGGACAAGTAATCTGAACTGGAGCAGAGATCACCATCATATTGATAGTTTGCTTTGGACTTGAATTAAAACTAGTCTAACATTTTTAAGGGTTGCATCCAGGTGCTGGTTTAACACTCTTTTGTTAATGATAGCTAGTGTTTTTTTTTCTCTGTAATTTTTCTAATTCTCAGCAGATCTGGCAATCCTCTGATTTGAAGCAACTTATTCCAGTTTATTCTACTTTGCTGAACGTCAGGTCTGGTGTTCAACCTTTATATTTATGCTCTGACATCGAGTTTGCTATGGGATACATTAAGGGCATTACACGTGCCAAAGATGTGTCTGTGTGCATTCATGTTCTTTACATATTAAATTTACTTTTCAAGAAACTTCAGCTTTAATCATCCATGGAATAAATCAGAAATCAGAGCTACTGTCCCTGTTTTTCCATCCTAGTTGCTTGGATACCTTCTCCCCTGGCAGGCTCAACTTCCAATATTAATTTGGGGGGGAATGTTGGAGTGGGGTTTCATTTTTTTTTAGTACAGGGGGGTCTCCAAATTCGGCAACTTTAAGACTTGCAATTTCAACTCCCAGAATTCCGCAGCCACCCCTGCTCTAGCAATTTTAATTTTGTCAATCCATTCTTTTAACACCTCTTCCATCAGAGTGTACACTTTGGACGGAAAATTTGCAAAGACATTAGGGTGCAAAGGCACTTCATAACTGCAAGTTAATGATCCATGAAGATACCGACATATGCATAAATGTGCCACTGAACCTAGGTTGTTTTTTTTCAGTCTCATTACACAAAGACTTATGACAACCACTGCCATAGTTTCATCAGGCAATGATTTGAGAAACAACTAAGCAGGTGATCAAATGAAAAATCATTGATGTAAACCCAGGAGCATCGGTAAATAGGAGCCATCAATGAAGTCAATATAAAATAATCTTCCTGGTATCCACTTGGATGAGAGATCTGAAACACCAACAGTGTGTTTCTGTATGTATCTACAAATACTTTGAACTCTTTGATATGGATCCCAAACCTAAGGTAAAACATCTTAGTAGCTATAGACCAAAATGGACAATAGTTCATTGTGTCAGCACTGGGTGAATCTAATTGCTGCCATTTTCATTTTCAAGTAATAGTTTCGGTTTGGGTGCATGAGAAGGAAGAGAGAGAGAGAAAATCAATTTCAAGATATTAGCACATGCAGATGACTTCATTTTTTTACTTTTTGTTCTGTATTATTGATCCCAATGAAGAAAGGGTTGTGTGTTTTTTTTTTTTAATTACATTTATATGCCGCCCTTCTCCGAAGACTCAGGGGCTTACAATTTTGGGATACAACCCAGTGTGCTCAGCAATAGCCTTCATTCCATTGTATATGCCTGCTTATTACTAAGCGGCATTTTTACAAGGTCAGCTAATTGCCCCCAACAATCTTGGGTCCTCAATTTACCTACCCTGAGAGGATGGAAGGCTGAGTCAACCTTGAGCCTGGTGGGATTCGAGCCTACAGCAGTTGTAGGCAGCTGGAACTTAAGTGCAGGCAATTAACAGCCTGAGCCACCAAGGCCCTGTGTTTGACTCTAGGGGATGGTGCTCATCTCTGTTTCTTGGCCGAGGAAACCAGCACTGTCTGAAGAAATTTTCCATTGTCATGTGACCAGCATGGCTATACGCCAAAGGTGCAGGGAACACTGTTAACTTCCCACCGAAGTGGTACCTATTTATCTACTCACATTTACATGCTTTTGAACTGCTAGGAGCTGGGGCAAGAATGGGAGCTCACTCCATAGAGCCATGGTGGTGCAGTGGTTAGAATGCAGTACTGCAGGCTACTTCTGCTGACTGCCAGCTGCCAGCAGTTTGCAGTTTGATCCTGACCGGCTCAAAGTTGACTCAGCCTTCCATCCTTCCGAGGTGGGTAAAATGAGGATCCAGATTGTTGGGGGCAATAGGCTGACTCTGTAAACCACTTCGAAAGGGCTGTAAAGCGGTATATAAGTTTAAGTGCTATTGCTATTGCGTGGCGCTCAAGTCTTGAATCTAGGTTCAAGCTGACAAGCTCATCATCTTTAACTGCTGAGCCATGAAGACTGGTCCCCCAAATATGTTGGTTTGCCCTCTACAAAAAAAAGAAGATAGGGGATATATTGGTGATTTTAATAAGGACACGGTAGAGTAAGAAAAGTTAACCTTCACTAGCCTGTTGCAATCTTGATTCTGATCAGTCCTTCCTTCCTGCATCTCTAAGTTTAGTCCATCCATTTCTCTGAATTATAGACCAACTTAGATACCATCGGTGAAGTTCAAAATCCAGGCAAGGCAAGAACCATTCACCGCCGCATTTGGTAATCATCTGCACCCTATCTCAGCACCCTGCCTCTTGTTGTTGGCTTCCAAGTCACCTCTATTATCAGTAGAGATGGATTTCAGCCAAGTCTGCCCTCTATTGTTGCTTGCTTCTCTTGTCTTCAATATCAGGCTTGGAATTGAGGTCAGCTGCAGTGCATCACTTGTTCTGTGGAAAGTGTGGCCAAATGATACATGAATTCCCTACAGATTATCTGCAGGCATGAACAGCATAGCAAAATAATAATCAGGCAAGCGTCTTCCAGCTCCCTGCATCATAGCAAGGTATAATGGTCTATTCTGCCCATGTTGCAAGCAACCGATTGTCCATGGATTTTAGCCCAAGCTCTCCTATTTTCTTAGGAAAGTTGACAGAAGTCTTAGGAAAAAGAGAGAGGCCAAGGGAAGGAGTCCAAAATATGTCAACTTTCATGAGGATAAACTTATGCTTAGCCAAGGGAGCAAGATAAGAGATCTACTTCGTTTATTGCACTAAATTATGCAATTGTTTGCTTTGGCTTAACATGATGTGCTAACTCAGCCATTATCATTTGTGAAGTGTAGTTGCAGCTAATATGTTGTGCAAGCCAGCCAATTGTGCTTTACTCTGTAAACCATGGTTAAAAAAAAACATGGCTACATGAGTGACAATGTGTACTGTGTTTACACATCTATAAAAATGGCAAATTAGTCAGGCCTTCTTTCCTTTATTAATATTTTATAGTATTATTTCCCCCTATCTTCTATAGAGTTTTAGCTTAAGGTGCATTTCTAGTGTTGGAAAGGCTTCCCATCTTTAAAAAGTTCTGATTACTGACTGATTAATAAGAACAACCAGATTATTTCTAGAAGGTCAGACTTCATAATTCTTAGGATACATGTTTAAATATTACGTAAATCTGCCTCCTCAATCTAGTATTTTTCAGATGTGTTGCTCAGAGATGGGAGGTTTTACAGTGTCAGTATGTCCCCCCCCCAAAAAAAAGGGTCCTCATTTTACCAACCTTGGAAGGATGGAAAACTAAGTCAATCTCGAGCCCATCAGGATCAAACTCCAGACTGTGGGCAGAGTTAACATGCAATACTTCATTCTAACCACTGTGCCACCAGAGCTCCTGGTGGTTGCCAGATTGAAACAGGCTGCAATCAATTTAAACAGAAAGTTAGTTTACAGTATTATTGTACCTAAAATGCATACTGAATGACCTAGAAATACAGTAATCTAGTCAGTGCATAATTCAAGAGAGAATTATATAACAGAGCCCAAGCATAATTTTAATTTGTTTTATGAAAGTCCCTACTTTAGAAAGCTGTGGTTATTTCAAGGCGTGGCAATCCAGCCTTTTGTAACAGGCTATATGGTAAAGGAAAGCTTCTTTTTGTTAATGCAGCTCTTAACTATCTGAGCCTCTGTTTGATTTACTGCTGAATATGCCTTGACTGCACTCGTAATCCCTATAAAAGTTTCCAGCCAATTTGAATTACAGCAGAGGTTGTTTGGAAGCCAATGCAGCAAAAACAAAAAAGACAAAAAAAAATCCAAACCCTAAAGTTTGTTAAGGAAGATGCTTAAACCAAACTTTCTAAGATTTTCTCCAAAATTTAGTGTTCTGCATGCAAACTTTACATATAAATATAGATTTTTAAAAATGAATTATTTTACAGATTTCAATAACGTAAGATTGATTCACTAAATTTACCTCACCTTCCGTTTGTTGATACTTAATAGGAGTCTCCAAACTTGGCAACTTTAAGACTTGTGTACTTCATGGCTGACTGAAGAATTCTGGGAGTTGAAGTCCATAAGTCTCGAAGTTACCAAGTTTGGAGACCACTGGAATAGAATAATGGAGTCGGAAGGGACTTAGAGGCCTTCTAGTCCAACCCCTGCTCAGGCAGGAGAGCTTATACCATTATGAGCTGTGGTGGCGCAGTGGTTAGAGTACAGTACTGCAGGCTGCTTCTGCTGACTGCCAGCTGCCTGCAATTTGGCAGTTTGAATCTCACCAGGCTCAAGGTTGAGTCAGCCTTCCATGCTTCCGTGGTGGGTAAAATGAGGATCCAAATTGTTGGGGGCAATATGCTGACTCTGTAAACTGCTTAGAGAAGGCTGTAAAGCACTGTAAATGGTATGTAAGTCTAAGTGCTATTGCTATTTCAGAGAAATGGCTTCCAATCTCTTCTTAAAAGCCTCCAGTGTTTGGAGCACCCACAATTTCTAAAGGCAAACCATTCCAATGATTAATTGTCCCTCCCACTCCAGTTCTCCACCATAATCCTTCAGTCTGGAATAATGATGCTAACAACTGTGTGTGTTGAAAGAATACTGGGGAAACAGCTTTGTGTGATTGCTATTTATTTCCTGAAGAACTTCATGAAATCTTTAATGTTGCAACAGACTCACCATTTGCAATCAACAAGGCCAAATAAAAGCGGAAAGGCTGTGCCACAGCTCAAAGGGTAACTGGGAGGCCTCTTTGCCCACCTTGGGCACTAGTGGTGACAGCAAAGAAGAGAGTAAAATCTTCACCTTTATGTTAAGAAAAGCCCTTGGCTCTTCCACTTTCCATTCTTGTCAAGTTGCTTCATGAATAATGCATGCTAATGACTTTTTGCAGTAATATAAAAGAACAGGCAGTAGGATTTCAGTGGCAGAATTTAAAATGGAAGCATTTTTGAAGAGTTCTGGTCAAAGAAACAAACTTTGACTCAGAGAAAAGGGACATGCTAAGTCGTCTTTTAAGAATCCACTACCTTGACTAAACTTCTGTCATGCTCCAGTTGGAATCTGATTCTGAGGGGGAGATTGAGCAGCTGACAGGGAGTAGGAGTGTGGCTCTGGTGGCTGTGGAAGAAACAGGGGAAGGCCACAGTCCGGCTGGGCATTCAGAGGAAGACCCAGGGCTGCCCCCCCCTTCATCTTAGGGCACGCAGGAAGAAATGGAGAAGGGAGCAACGTGGCTTACGGGAGAGGAAAAGGCCCTGATCCCTTTCATTAGTTGCAGCTGGGAGAACAGGATATAAGAAGGGCATTTGCACACAGCACCTTGCTGGAAGCAAAGCGTGCATTATCTTGGTGGAGGCTTATCTGGGTGTTGGTGTCCTCCCAACTGTGTGTGCTTCGTTATCTTTTGGAAGTCTGCAATTTATTATCCTGGCCTGTTGTGTTAATTACTTCAGCTCGGTTTGTGTTGGTTTTTTAATTTCTAATTTCTCTGTACTTTGGGTTTGGACTGCATTTCTTCCCTTTGTAGACTGTTTTTGGAAGAGTTTTTTCTCCAGCGGATGATAACTGGACATTGGGGGCCAAGTTGGAGGTATTAAAGGGACTTTACCTATTTTTGTGACTTTGTTGCTTTTGTGCCACGCCCCAGGTCATCACACCTCCTGTGCTATTTACTATCTATAACAGGGGTCTCCACCCTTGGCAACTTTAAGCCTCCAGAATTCCCCAGCCAGGCTTTAAGTTGCCAAGATTGGAGACCCATGATCTATAATAATTCTCATCCACTCACCTTCCTGAGTTTGAATTAGAGCACACAATTCTCTACTTTGCATTAGGTTCACAGTTTTCCCGCCACAATTGTAGTTTCCTTAGTACTGAGATGATCCCAGGAACATGGCCTTATTTTTTGGCAATTCTCTTTACCTTAACTCAGTGTTTCTCCACTTCCGCAACTTGAAGCTGGGGAAATTCTGGGAGTTGAAATATATGCAGTGTAAAATTATGGTGGTTGAGCAACCCCAAAAGACAGACAGACAGAGTCATAGTAGAGGTAGGCCTCAACTTACAACAGTGTGTTTAGTGACTGTTCAAAGTTACATCACTGAAAAAATGACTTATGACCACTTTTCACATTTATGACCATTGCAGTTATACTGATCGTAAAATGGGGCAAACTCATCTAACAAATGTCTCACGTAACAACATAAATTTTGGGCTCAATTATGGTTGTATGTTGAGGACTACCTGTAATTTTGTTTTTTAATACGGACATTTTAAATATAATTCGATTGTGAATGGAATGTATGCACTCTATAAATCAGTTATACTGATTATTAAGACTAATCCCAGTTTTTTTTTTGGTGGTGGTGGTATGTGAGAAACACTCAAGACAATAATAGAAATTAGGAAGATGGTTTGTTTCTGGATCATGAAGAAAATTATGAGTAGTTATAAATAGTCCGGGACTCAGGATGATTATTGAGCATCTATCTAGACTTTCATTATTGCCATAATTTTAAAACAAGGGGGGAAAGCATTTCAAAACCTAACTTTAAATGAAGCAGCCAAAAAACTTACTATTAGAAATGATGCTGTTGTTGTTTTAGAACAGTTGGAACATCAGGACAGAGAATAAGTAATCTTCAGTTAATTATATATAAAATTGCTACTGCTGGGAAATTTGGGATTTGCCTGGAAGAGCAGCTATAGAATTAATTACTTGGGATTATCATCCTGGAAAAGTCCTAGATCTGCAAAGATCTACAAAGGCCTTGGGTTACTTATGAGCTGAACCTGTACCTCAGTGTGTCTCTGTTTCCATCTACAGTGTGAGAAACATAATACCGAGATACCTTGCAGGGTTCTCGTAGGGATTAGTGAAGTTAAGATTACAGGTCAAATGTTCTGAACTCTCATAAAACATAATATGAATGCTAAGTTAGTGA
Organism: Naja naja; assembly: GCA_009733165.1. Taxonomy (NCBI): domain Eukaryota; kingdom Metazoa; phylum Chordata; class Lepidosauria; order Squamata; family Elapidae; genus Naja; species Naja naja. Next base: position 104,271,398 of record CM019151.1, read on the forward strand.
CATTATTGTAAAGTGTAGACATTTTAATTACAGTGATCTGGATTTCTCTTGTACTTCAAACTAGTTGTCTACCTGGGAACAGAAGCATTGAGAAGATTTCTCCGAGCATAAGCCAGTCCTGACACATTCACACATTAAACCAGGAGTCTCCAACCTTAGCAACTTTAAGACTTGTGGACTTCAACTTCCAAAATTCCTCAGCCAGAAAAGCTGGCTGAGCAAATCTGGGAGTTGAAGTCCACAAGTCTTTAAAGTTGCCAAGGTTGGAGACCCCTGCATTAAACTGTACTTTTGACATGTGCACCAGGTTTAAATTCAAGCCAATTTCTGGCCACGTTAGTGAAAACGGGTAGTATAATTTGCTTTTGAGACAGAACATACAAGAAAATAACTGAAGATAGTTCTGCTTTTGTTAGTTCATAATTTTAATAAGGGGGATTTCCCCCAATTCCTCTTGCAGAAGGATGCGGGGAAAAATGAACAATTCTAACTCAGTCCGCATGCTGAAGATGGCCTAATCTACTTTGGGCAGATTTCTAGCCACTCTATATTAATCCAATACTTCAATTAACTATTATAATGCTAAGATGATGTCATTATGGGCTTATGACTAAAATATTCCCCATCCCACTCCCACCACCTTAAAAAAAGAGGCACAACTAAGTAGCATCTGCACCAGGTAGCAGTCAATATGCTAAAAGAGGGGACCAAATCAATCTCAACTTTTCTGTAGATTCTAACGTGTTTATTACATTTTTCTTCCAAGTCCACTCTACTTTCCAGTTGTTTTCAGATCAGTTTAATTCAGGATTCCTTTTTCTTTCTACACAACTAAATTCAGAGGCATGATTTCACATTTTAGGAAGACTTTACTCAAGAGAGGCTTGTTGCCCTTGCTTTCATTCGTCTTTCAAGGGTTCAATCCAATTACTATTTCAAATTTCGTGCCTCAAAATAATGGTGGTTTAGTTCATGGTCTCATGTCCTTTCAAGAAAACAGATTTGGTCCCTTGGCATGTCAAAGTAGACCACAACTACTTCTTAGTAAGTTAGAAAAATGTGGGACAGCATCACCACCAGATGGATGTTTAGGCAAGAGAAATACCAGAGTTCCTTTTTTAAAAATTTTCTGTGTGTGTTTTTTTAAATTCAATTGAAAGTGGCCAAATTTGTTTGGCCAGATCAGGTTACCAGCCTCTTTCCTAAGCTTAGCCCATTTCCTGTTCTCTGCACAGATTTCTTCATTTCCCACTGGGACAGGAAAATGGGTCTCAGGATTTAACCTTTTCCCAAGGGAAAAGTTTGTTAAATGCCTGAGACAGTATGCCTGTCCCAGTGAGAAATGAAGAAATCTGTGCAGAGAACAGGAAATGGGCTAAGCTTAGGAAAGAAGCTGGTAACCTGATCTGGCCAAACAAATTTGGCCACTTTCAATTGAATTTAAAAAAACACACACACAGAAAATTTTTAAAAAAGGAACTCTGGTATTTCTCTTCTTCTGTGTATTTTGCAGTCACTGAGGAGTTATGATGGGATGAAAATATTTTAACTTAACCAAAGATCCACAAGGAAAATGCCTGGCCATGGCGTGTAAAATTTAAGAGCTCTAATTTTCCTTTCTTTCTTCAGGCATGTAAGGTTTTATGTGTTCTTGAGGTAAAAAAAATGATGTGTCAAGATGGGCTAATTATACAGTTAATAGCTATCTATAGGGGGAACCCCCCCTCCACAAAAAGCAATGTATTCCACCACTTTATCTGGCCAAGATCTCCCAAATAAATAGCTGGGAGGCTGAGAAAAGGGGGAGGGGGAGCATATCAAAGGCCTTTTAACTTCCAACTTCCTTCCTCTTTCTTTCTTTCTTTCTTTCTTTCTTTCTTTCTTTCTTTCTTCTTTCCTTTTTCCCTTTTCCTTCTTCCCTTCCTTTCTTCCTCTCTATTTCTCTCTCTCTCTCTTTCTTACCTGCCTGCCTACCTACCTACTTTCCAGGTATGAAATTGCCTAAGCCAAGGATCAACTGGTGTTTAAGTCTTTTCCCTCTTACTCCGACTCAGCTTCCTACCCTTATCGAGAGGAGAGTGACGCAGAGTTACGATTTCTGGAAGCTAATTTCCAGAAAAGCAAGCCATGAATCAGACTTTTATAACTTTCAACCTTCCAGAAGGTCATCTAGCTTACAGACAACTTCCTTTTTTTTTCTGATGAAACGACTTCTCTTCTTGCAACGCGCGGCGGAAGCGTCCTTTGTATTCCCCTCCCCCAGCCCGGCCACCCGTTTCCTCGCTCGCCGATCCTGATGCAACCTTCGCGACCGCTTACAGTACACTACAGGAAGGCTTGGGAGCCCGGACGGCGCTAGGACCCGGCGGGAATCCCCGCCTCGGCTGAAAAACCTGGTCCTGCAAAATCCCCGTCTGAAGCGGTGGAAATAAAGTCCCGCTGAGCAATCAATCATGCCACGATCCCTGCCTTCTCCCAGGGAACAGCCAGCCCCACCAAGGGTAGTGTGAACGAGCCTGGCAGATTCTCATTGTGAAATGAAATTCAATGCAGAGAAAAGTAAAGTCCTACACTTAAGCAAGAAAAACCAAAAGTACCCATATAGACTGGGTGAAACCAGGCTCAATAGCAGTAACTGTGAGAGGGATCTTGGAGTCTTAGTGGACAACCAGCTAAATATGAGCCAGCAGTGTGCATCCTAAACTGCATTAACAGAGGGATACAATCAAGATCAAGTGAGGTACTAATACCACTCTATAAAGCCTTAGTAAAACCACACCTAGAGTACTGCATCCAGTTTTGGTCACTACACTATAAAAAAGATGTTGAGACTCTAGAAAAGCAACCAGCATGATTAGGGGACTGGAGATTTAAGGCATATGAAGAACTGTTACAGGAACTGGGCTTGGCTAGTCTAGTGAAGAGAAGGACCAGGGGAGACATGATAGCAGTCTTCCAATATTTGAGGGGCTGCCACAGAGAGGAAGGGGTCAAGCTATTTTCCAAAGCACCCGAAGGCCAGACAAGGAATAATGGATGGAAACTGAACAAGGAGAGATTTAACCTGGAAATAAGGAGAAACTTTCTGACAGTGAGAACAATCAACCAATGGAACACCTTGCCCTCAGAAGTTGTGGGAGCACTGTCACTTAAGACTTTCAAGAAGAGATTGGACTGCTATTTGTCAGAAATGGTGTAGGGTCTTCCACTTGGGCAGGGGGATTGGACTAGATGACCTACAAGGTCTCTTCCAACTCTGATTATCTGTCTGTTAAATCCATCCCGCAGCCTGGATCCTGGTTGGGGGGTAGATATGCTTCTATGACATTGCGGTCCATCCGGGAAAGGGAATTGGGAGCAGATTATGGGCAAAAGCAAACCGTTTGAACTAGATTGAGCCCTTCTGGGGATGCTGGATCTTTCCAGGCATGCCTTTTAATATTTATTTATTTATTTATTTATTTATTTATTTATTTATTTATTTATTTATTTATTTATTTATTTATGACAAATGCAACACTCCGGCTCCGCTTAAGGGCAATTGTTGCTCCACTTGAGCTCAGTAGCAAGTCTTTTCACACAGTTTTAACTCAAGGGTCTTCAAACTTGGCAAGTTTAAGACTTGTGGACTTCAACTCCCAGAATTCCTGAGCTAACATGACTGGAGGAGGAATTCTGGCAGTTGAAGTCCACAATTTAAAATTGTCAAGTTTGAAGACCTCTGGTTTAACTCCTCACCCCCCCCAATTCTGACTTTCTCCATGTTGCTCCTGGCGTTTCCACTTAAAAAGAGAGAGAGATTCATTGTATTAAGGTTTGACTGCCCGATCCTTACTTAAGCGCGGAAAAAGGTTCAAGGCGTCCAAAGATTTAAGCAGGGTCTTCAAACTTGGCAGCTTTTTAAGACTTGTGGACTTCAACTCCCAGAATTCGTCCTCCAGTCATGTTAGCTTGAGGAATTCTGGGAGTTGAAGTCCACAAGTCTTAAACTTGCCAAGTTTGAAGTACCTTGAATTTTAAGTGTAAAAAAAACCCCTAATAATAATCAAGAAATCCAGGATCAGAGGAAAAAAATCAGAGGAGGAGCAGAGAGGGAGAAAGAGGGTGAGCGCGTGTCTAATCACTACACACAACACGAATACACGTGTTACACGCAGCGAGTGGGGACATTTGGCTGTGAATTGTGGGCGTCCATGGGAAGTTGGAAACAAACCCTAATCGATTTAGAGTTTCTCTAGCCAAAAAAAAAAAAAAGGTTAGCACAAACAAAGGATCACTTGGTAAGCCTGGATAGTCGTGGTTTCTGAATGCATCCCAGATCAGTTCACGCTTTGAACCAAAGGAACTGGGTTTGTCTCTGACATGGGAATCTCACGAAGCCTGTATAATAAAAAGGCCGTATATTAGATTTCATATCTAAGAGCGGTGTCGCCATGAGCATCAACTCCCTTGAACCCATTATTGCCTTCTCCCAAAAATCTTGACTTAGCCTGTATTAAGATCCATTAAAAGGGACCAGTGGTGGGATTCAAAAAATTTTTATTACCGGTTCTGTGGGTGTGGCTTAGTGGGTGTGGCCTGGTGGGTGTGGCAGGGGAAGGATACTGTAAAATCTCCATTTCCACCCCACTCCAGGGGGAAAGTTACTGCAAAATCCCCATTCCTTCCCCACCCCACTAACCTGCTTTCCAGCTCCATTCTCCTGTGCGGGGCAACCAAAGAAGACTCAGCCAATCAGCTGGGACTCGGGAGGCAGAAACTAGATGCGGGGAGGGGCAGTCAGAGGCGGTATTTGCCAGTTCTCCGAACTACTCAAAATTTTCGCTACCGGTCTCCAGAACTGGTCAGAACCTGCTGAATGCCACCTCTGGGATCCTCAGGGGTCCCCAAACTTCATTTAGTGACCATTTCAAAGGCACTGAAAAAAGGGACTTTAAAGGCCATTTTTCATACTTAGGACCACCAGCTATGCTCTGCTGGCTGGCGAATTCTGGGAGTTGGAAGTCCACAAGTCTTAAAGTTGCCAAGTTTGCTTTTCAGAGGAGCCATAACCCGTAAATTAAGTTTTACAGTCATGATAACTTTGCAAAAAAATAAAAATAAATAAAGAGTAAATCTACAGCTCAGTTTTGGCTGGGCTGGATTTCCCGGGATCTGCTCGCCAAAACCCCAATCTTGGCTCTACCAATTAGCCTGAACTGGAGGCATGCACAAAAAGCGGGTAACGAGCCGGCCTCCCCTGGTCGTCTTGTGGGAGGGGGTTTGCCCACGTCCCACTGCGAAATCCCAACTAAGTTCCACTCATGGAAAGCAAGGGTTGCATTCAGAAAAGCAGGAAAACTCGGGTTTTCTAGGCTCCCGGAGCAGAGGGTTCAAACTAACGGGCGGGGAGGGGGAGGGAAACAGAGCAACCCTCCCTCCTGCCTTTCTATTGTTCCACAGTCCCCGGCCTCCCCCCCGTACGCTCTGTCTCGCAAACACACACCCCTCAACACTCCAGCTTCGATCCCCCGTCCGGCACGAAAAAGAGGCGTGTCCCGCTCTGCTGTCACCAGGCAGGAGAGAACGTTGCGAACGTGCAGTCGCTCGCCATTGGCCCAGCCCGTCCTCCCGGCCGGCCAGTCAGCGACGAGCAGAAAGGGGTGAGCGTGGGCAAGGGGCGGGGCTTCCCCCTTGACCTGACTATTTAAAGGCGGAACCGGGGGGCTGGGAGCGCAGTACCAAGAAAAGGGCAAAGGGGGAGGTGAAGCAGCAGGGGGGAAGTAGGGACGCGGAGCTTTGGATTGACGAGCCTTTTGTTGTTTAAAACGCCGTGGGGCGGTTCAAGGCTATCTGCCACTAACCCCGAGAAGCTTGTGGGGTTGTGGGGTTTTTTTTGCCCTCTCTCAGGCGTCCTGCAAGCTGGTAAGCACCTCTTTTGGGCAGGGGGCGGGAAGAGAGGGAGGCGAGCGCTGGTCTCTGGTGTTCCTGCCCCACCGCTGCAGGAGGTGACTCGGTAGAAGTTAATGGTCCTTTCTTCTCTTCCTCCTCCTCCTCCAGAGTCGTTTCTCCGGCCGCCGATTCCAGCCGCCTCCTCCAATCTGCAAGCCCGGCGGCGCTCAGTCGAGGAAGAAAAGATGCCGGTGTCTTGGGACGGCTTCCCTTCGTTGCCTCCCATTCCGGAGCAGAGGGAGAACCCGGCGCCGCCTGCCTTTGCCTGGGAGAAGAGCGCCTACCAAGAAGCGGCGAGCGGCCGGACCGCCAGGCTGGAGAACTCCGATTGCGAGTCCCTGGACAGCAGTTTGAGCTCCGAAGGAGGAGGTGAGAGGCGGCTGGCGCGCGTCCTTTCTGTATATAGCGCCTTTCTCGGTAGGGAAACGGGGATTACAACGCCCATCGTGCTGGACGAGTAGGTTGAAGTTGAGAGAGAAGAGATCGCTTTGGAAACCGTATTTAGAGGTTTTTTTATCCCCACCGATCCGAAACGAACTTGTTCGCTCAGCACGATGGGAGTTGTAGTCCCACCCGCCCTTTAGAAGGGACTAAGAGGGAGATGTCTCCAAACTTGGCCACTTTAAGACTTGTGGACTTCAGCTCCCAGAATTCTCCAGCCAGCTGTGCTGTGCTAGCTGGAGAATTCTGGGAGCTGAAGTCCACAAGTCTTAAAGTGGCCAAGCGCTACAGTTTTGGAGAGTCTTAATGAGGAAGGCAGATAAGAGGTGCCTTTGCTTTTTACGCTTTCTGCTGTCTGGCTTTTGGAGAGATCTCTTAAGCTTCAGCTGAAACAGAGGATCCCTGGGGTTGGTTGGCTCTGTGCTTGCACGTATGGGAGTTGAATTCTCTTTGTTGGAGGGGGAAGATGGGAGTGTTCCGTTTCGTTTTGCCTGTCCATCATGGGCTGCTTTGATTGGGTTTTCCAGATGCCCAGGAATACCTGGATGAGGTCTCCTTGCCCGACTTCGATTTGCTGAACGATCCCGAGGATGAGCTCTTGTGCGCCAACCTCATGAAGCTCATCCAGGTCACCCTGAACAAAGCCAAGCTCTACTCCAACCGTCCCTCCCGCCTCTGCATGCCCAACGAGCTGGTCACCCAAGTGAGCAAGGAGCTGCTTCACCTGGCTTACCGAGAGCCCTGTGGCTTGAGGGGAGCCCTCATCGACCTGTGCGTGGAACAAGGGAAGGCGTGCCACAGCGTGGAGCAGATTGCTGTGGACCCGAGCCTGGTGCCTACTTTCCAGCTGATGCTTGTGCTGAGACTGGATTCCCGCCTGTGGCCGAAAATCCAAGGACTCTTTAGCTCCGGTTCTGCTTTCTCGCCGGGCTTCAGTCAGTCCCTGAAGCTCAGCACGGGCTTTAGGGTCATCAAAAAGAAGTTGTATAGCTCTGAACAATTGCTCATAGAGGAATGTTGAAAGTAGCCTCTTCCTCTTTGGTTGAACCAACTGAGCATTTACTCTTTAAGTTGGGGCCATTCCCAGCCCAAACTGGGGGAGGTATGTTACTTAAAAGGGCTATGGAACATAAGCTGATTTTTCAAGAAGTGGTTATCCCTCTGGAGCCACAGTAGAGCTTAGATTAGATGGAAGTTTGATTTACAGCAATAGTGGGAGATAGTCTGCAGAGAAGGCAACATTTGACTGTAAGAACAGCACTGTGCTGCTTAATTCTGACCAGCAACAAAGCTCACTCCTATGTAGTAGGCCTGGATTACACTATGCTAGCTTTAAAAAGTCCTTGTCTGCCAATGGGATGACTTTCTCTTACTGATTTAGCAGTATTTTTTTCCTGACAGCTGATAACTTTACAGCAGCGGGCTGCCGCTAAAGATAGATGAAGGTTGCCTTTTTTTCCCCTGTTAAGCTTTAAAAAAAACAAATGGGAAGAAAAAAAATAGCTAGTAATCAATGGATGTCTGGTGAAAAGTTGCGGTGTGTGTTAATAAGTGTTCAGGTCTAAAAGGACCAAGCATGTGTAACATTAATACAAGATGAATGTGAAGCCGTTCCACTACTGACACTTGGGCAGCTAAAATGAGGCAGCTAAATATACACTTCTGGCTGAATTGTTGGGGGGGATTTAATCCACTGTGCACCACTGTACAACTCCCTTTTGTTTTTTTGTGAATGAGACCAGTGGGAGGAACAGGGCAGCAGTGGACTGGGCCCTGTCCATGCTTAGAAATCCTGGGGGTGTATGTCTTAAGGTGATGCTAAGAAGTTGCGATGGGGGCAGGACCCCTCGCAGTCGGTCTCTGGTGCTTCCATTGGTTACCGTTTCACGTGAAATACACTTGATGTTCAAGTTTTTGAAGAATTTCTATGCAACTTGGTTTTTTACTTTCCTGATGATAAAAACGGTTTTTGTAATAACTTGCTTCTGTTCTTGTTTTTATTGGCTAATTTATAAGCAATTGGGGAGGGAAGAGAGGGGCCCTTCTGCCAAGTGAGAGATCTTGCCCAGCTTAAAGGACCTCCATATGCTGGTTTCTTTCCATGTTCACCATAATAGAAGTTGGCACTAAAAGATGGAGGCCATATAACACTATTAAGCTATTGGCTATAGTTTTTCTTCCAAACTTAAATGATGCACTCCCATGAGGTCTAGGCAATAGAAGCTTATATGATTAAGTTTCAGATCACTAAGAAAACATACTTTTTCTGCTCAATGGAACTAAATTTCAGTTTCCAAACTCCCTGTGGAAACCATGTAAAATAATGTATTTCTCCTTTCCTTCCAATCGTGCTTGTTCTGAAGGACATTGCCAAACCCACTTGACTGGAGTTAAAGTCTAAAAGCTTAGACTGAAATATGTTTGGCTGTTTGTCACATTTCCATAGTGGCATCACTCCAGGAAATTAAAAGTCTTTTTTTGTTTTTGGCTTATAAAATATTCCAGAAATGAGACCTTCTATTACATGCAACGCAGACTTCAACCTTAGCTGGTCTTCCTGGGGAAGACAACATTAATCACAATGGAGAATAGAGCTGGGATTCTAAATTGGTTCAAAGCACCTAGTCACCCCTCTGAGTTTGATGGGAATTCCTCAATTTCCATGGATAATGCATACCTTCAAAAGTACCCACATCTGAAAACAAGGCTCATGTTAACCAGCAGCACAATACAAAAATAGTATTGGGTGACATTTCCTTTATATACATATAACAAATCACGCTTTCAAAGTAAGCAATGTTTTTGCAATTGGAGAAACCTAGTAAGAAAAGAATAAAATAAGTATAAAATAATTGAAAATCTACACTAACACCATTAAATGGATCCATGCCTATCCTTGCAAACAATCCTTTCTTCCATGCATTCCTCTACCAATTCATACCTTGCATCCAGTTTCTTTAAACTTCTCAACTTAGGTGTCTTATCGGGATGGGTGGAATGACAAAATTACCAGAATGTGCGTTTGGTTTGGCATCATAGTTGGGAGCAGGTCTCTGCTTTTGTGTTTGTGTGTAGATGTGTGTGTGTGTGTGTGTGTGTGTGAGTAGGCAAGATCTCAACCCTCTCCCGCCATCACTTTTCTTGAGACTTTCCTGATTCATTGGCTCCATCCAACAACCTAGAACTTAAGGAGAAATTTCCTGACAGGAATCAGTGGAAAAGCCTGCCTCCAGAAGTAGTGGATGCCCATCGCTGGAAATTTTTAAGAAAAGATGGGACAGCCATTTGTCTGAAATGGTATAATGTCTCCGGGTGTTGGAGTAGAAGATCTTCAACGTCTCTTCTGACTCTGCTACTCTATTAACCATAAGTGTTTCCTGTTTTCTGGATGTGATCTTCCTTTACTTGTAACCGGCATTTCCTCACCTTAATGTTTCTTCATTTTCTCATTTTTAGAAAACATTCTGCCAAGACACAAAAGTTCATTTTTATAATTTTTATTAAAACTTTTTACATACATAATAAATGTAAAGAAAGAATATAAGGCAAAGAGAAAAGAAACAGGGAAAAGTGGGAAATAGTGTGAAGAACAAAGGGAACAAGGGAAAATGCAAAACACAAATCAGCAAAAGAAAGCAACTTCAGATCTTCTTTTCAACAGTTGTAAGCAAACTCATTGTTCCACCTTCCTCTTTAACACTACAAAAATTCTTTCAGGCCCCCATTTAGTCCCCTTTCAATCATTAAAACAATAAATCAACACTTTTTTCCATTTCCATCACAGAAATGGAAAAATACTTTATAAGGAACTTGTTTTATCCCTAACCATCCTTATGTATAACTGCTAAGGGAGAATATTTGTAGCTCTGAGTTGAAAAGAGAGCTGGGTTGTTTTCTTGAGGATGTTTCATTACCCAACTAGGTAACACCATCAGGGACGAAACATCTGCAAGAAAACCAGAGGTGGTATTCAGCAGGTTCTGACCAGTTCTGGAGAACCAGTAGCAGAAAATTTGAATAGTTCAGAGAACCGGCAAATATCACCTCTGTCTGGCCCTGCCCCATCTATTCTCTGCCTCCTGAGTCCCAGCTGATCAACTGGGTCTTCATTTGCTGCCCTGCACAGGAGAATAGAGCTGGAAAGCAGGCTAGTGGGGTGGGGAGAGAATGGGATTTTGCAGTAACCTTCCCCTAGGTGTAGGAAGGGAATGGAGATTCTACAGTATCCTTCCCCTGCCATGCCCACCAAGCTACATGACGCCCACCAAGCCATGCCCACAGAACCAGTAGTAAAAAAATTTGAATCCCACCACTGAAAAAAAAAACAATCCAGAGAGCACCAAGTATTACTTATGTATAACTTTTAGACATTAACTCCAGAGGTGGTATTCAGCAGGTTCTGACCAGTTCTGGAGAACTGGTAGCAGAAATTTTGAGTAGTTCCAAGAACCAGCAAATACCACCTCTGACTGGAGATTTTACAGTGTCCTTCCCCTGCCACGCCCACCAAGCCACGACCACAGAATGGTAGTAAAAGAAATTGAATCCCACCACTGATTAAGTCTCTTTCCCCTGTCGAACACAGTTATTCTACTCTTTAATTATTGTTCAGAACCATATACCTGGTTGCACTGTACAATTGAATGTTTGCTGCAAGTAATTCAGACTCTATCCAGCAACACAAATGTTCTACAAACAAAAGAAGATAGGTATTTATCTTCCCAACCAAACTCACTCCTTCTGTCACCACAAATACTCTTGATAATTTATCTATGAATGTATTAAACATCCAAGAGATCACTTTCCCTTGATTTACTCCCTGCTCAGTCCTGAATCATTCACTATGCCATTTTTATTCCACACAGCAGCTAATTTTCATATTCCTACAAAATATTACATAACTCAAGCCTCTTTACTTCATCATATACCTTCCCTGAATCAGAAAACACCATATACTACCTTACTCACATTTATACGTTTCTCCATGGCCTACAAAAGAGATGGAGGTTCATTGGCTTGCCTTCCTCAAATGTTGCTCATATTATAGGCTTGTTTCAATCAAGATTCTGCCAAATGTTCTCAGATGCACTTTGCAAACTAATCCCCTGTAGTTCTTATATTCACTCTTGCTACCTCTCCATTTTTATAAGGGAACAATAAAAGCATTCTTTGAATTATCAGATTACAGTGGTAGCCTTTAAGTAGCCATTTCATAAACAAATCACACCCATATTTTATCCAGTTGGACCAGGCATGTCCAATCGTGACAATTTGAAGACTTGTGGACTTCAATTCTCAGGCTGGCTGGGGAATTCTGGCAGTTGAAGTCCATGGGTCTTAAAATTGCCAAGATTGGACACCCCTGAGTAGACCCTCTCCACCTGCTGCCATGGCATTTCCAGCATTTCTATGACTCACTTTTCAGCACTTTCAAAATTTCACTCCCACTCTTCCACATATCATTTTCATTCTTGATAACTTCTCTAAAATACTCTTTCCAACATTCTCTCACTTTCATCCTTAAATACTTTCATCCCTTTAAGTTTTAACAGAATGAGAGAGACACAGAATAACAGTTGGAATGGTTTCTTGGAGGTCTTCTAGTCTAACCCGCTGCTCAAGCAGGAGATCCTATACCATTTCAAACAAATGGCTGTCCAATCTCTTCTCAAAAACTATAGTGATGGGAACACTCAGAATTTCTGAAAGCAAATCATTCCTCTGATCAATTGTTTGCGCTGTTGGGAAATTTCTCATTTCTAGGTTGGTTCTCTCCTGTGCTTTTTCTATATATATATTTTTATTCTCACTTCCTTGCTTTTGTTCCATTTCCATTTTTACCCCAAAATGGACTCTTAAACAGCATTAATTATTGCACCAACAGAGGGATAGTATCAAGATCACATAGAGTGTTATAATGCCTTGGTGAGACCACACTTGGAATATTACATCCGATTTTGGTCACCATGCTATAGAAAAGGTGTTGAAACTCCTTGCCCTCTGGGTGAGATTCAAGGTTTTGGTGTTAACATTCAAAGTCCTACGTGGCATGGGTCCAGGATATTTACGAGAATGACTCCTCCCAGCATCAAATACCAACTGCCCTGTACGGGCACACAGACGGGGTCTCCTCAGGGTGCCATCTGCGACTCAATGTCGCTTGGCGGTGACCTGGGGGAGGGCCTACTCTTTGGCGCCTCCCACTTTATGGAATCTTCTTCCACCGACGGCTCTCCGACCTTCCGCCACGAGTTAAAAACCTGGCTATTTTTACAATCCGGGCTGTGCTGACTCTCTGGGGGTTTGTTTATTTTAACTTCGGGGTTTTTAATTCCAATTCAGCTTGTAATCGTTTAATATGTTTTAGGTAATTTATTTATTGTTGTATTTTTAGCTGTGAGCCGCCCCAAGTCCTTTTGGAGAGGGGGCGGCATACAAGTCGCATTAATAATAAATAAATAAATAAATAAATAAATAAATAAATAAATAAACTCTAGAAAGAGTGCAGGGAAGAGCCAAAAAGGAGGCTAAAACATACGAACAACGGTTGCAGGAATTGGGTATATCTAGTCTAATGAAAAAAAAATAAAGAACTAGAGATGGTATGCTAGGCAGTCTTGCAAACAGGTTTTCAAGAAGCGACTGGACAGATATTTGTCTGGAAGGGTTTCCTGCTTATAGGTGGTCCTTGGTTAACAACTACTCATTTGGCAACCATTCAAACTCGCAACAAGGCCAAACGAATGATATTTATGGCTAGTTCTCGTAGTTACAACTACAAGTGATTCATTTAACAATGGTGACCAGAGACTGTCATGGATCCATTCCCGGATTCCTCTCAGAATGCAAGTTCAGAGGAGGAGGAAGAGTTGGCATAGAAAAACACGGGTGCAAGTGATGGCCTGGATTGGGGTTTGGAGAATGCTAGCCTGGCAGAGCAACCTCAGCTGGGTCAATCGGAGGACCCACAGGCTGAGGCTGAGCTAGGTGAGCCACAGCTGCAGCAAGTTGGCCAGGAGGGTCAAGGTGAGGACTGGGAGCAGCTGCTGCCTGTTAATGATGATGAAGAGGTGGAGTCTGCACCTTCTCCTGATCCAAGGACATGTAGGGCAGAGAAGAGACAGGCACAACGCTGGTCAGCTAGATTACTTGTGAGGAGGCAAACTAGCCTCTCATGAAGGGCTGCACCAGCATTGGCTACTTAACCCCACCCTGAGGACTCGAGCATTGCTGGAGCAACATGCCCAGTTCTGTGCCTAGTGTGCTCGTGCCATGTATCCTGACCTGTCTGACTCATGGACTGTTTTCCTGGACCTTGGGCGTCCCCGTTGGGCTCTGTTGCCCAGTGACTCTTGCCGTGCTGAGCTTGGAATTGGAACCTGAGCAACGGGGATGCTTTCTGGGGACCTGTTTTGGGGGTGGGTTGAAGAAACGCCTGTAGAACTCTTGCTGTGTGTGAGTGTGTGAGGGAAGTGTGGTAGCACTGGGACTGCTAGAACTGCTAATGCTAATTGTCACAGTCACATGACATCACACATAATGATTGCATTGCTTAGCAATGGGAATTCCAGTCCCAATTACCTTGGTTAAGCAAGCATTACTTCTAACTCATGTTCTCTACCATTTACTCTTCTTACATTCTTGATGGCAGTCTTTCATACGGCAAAGCATGCAGACTTCCATGAGAGCTGACGCTGTGTCCCTCAACCTTTTGATGACAAGCAATGATCACACTTCAAAAACTGAATTACATCAAGGCAAAAAGGTAGCTACTTAAAATCAACCTAACAGGATAACAGTCAATGTGATTATCATCTTGTCTATTTCATAACTTCTTCTACCGAGCACATTAAATATTATAATATGGAAGGAAGATTGAGATGCAAATCACAGCAGGGCTTATGTGCTAATCTATTGTAAGACAAACAGTCCTGTGGCATGTTAGAAGCTTCATTTGTCATCCCATATAAACTGTTTCATGCTAAAAGCCCATTCTCTGAAATCCACAAATAGGAATCCACATTTGTGTATGGTAGAAAAGTGAAGGTGTTAGAAGTAAAGTCCACTAATATACTGTTTCAGAAAAATGATACCGAATGTCCAATTGCTTCAGAGATCTACACCTGATTTTTTAATAAAATCATGTAGTAATAAGCAGGCATATACAATGGAATGAAGGCTATTGCTGAGCACATTGGGTTGTGCTCCAAACATTGTAAGCCACCCTGAGTCTCCGGAGAAGGGCGGCATATAAATATGAATAAAAATAAATAAATAAATAAATAAATAAATAAATGTTTAATTGAGCATTTCTGCACTTTTCTTGAAGCCAAAAGTTTAAAGCACGGGGATAGGACTTTATAATGCTGTGAATGCAATACACAGGGCCGGGGAAATCTGTGGTCAAGATGGCTGCCACATCCACATGATGGGAACCCCATTCCTTGTTTACATGTATCCCTCACACCATTTCCTTTTTAAAAGGGTGGTGCTTCAATCACATAAGCACCTACCCTATTGACTTATTTTATACTCTCTCTCCTGTCCCTGATGTGGACCTGCCTTTAAAAAATGTGGAAACTGCAATCGGTCCGAAACAGGGCAGCAAAATTATGAACTAGGATGAGTATTCTCCTTTATGTTCATATATGCCTCATCTGCCATCTTGTCTCAGATCAGGCTGTTTTGCAGCCTAGTTTTTTTTTTTTGGAAAGGCATGGTTAGGGGGAAAAAACTTGCCTGCTGCAATAGATCTCTAGGTAGTTGTCAACTTTTGACCGGTTGCTTAGTGATTGTTTGAAGTTATGATGGACCCCCTCAAAAGAGCTACTTACAATTCAGGTTTGAAGTTTTACCTCCTGGTTCCCTTCCCCAGAGTCACATGAGCATATTCTGGTTGCTGAGCAACCAGTCTGCATTTACCGCTATTTGTGGCTTCCCATAGGGTCATGTGATTGTGATACCAAATTGGAAACCAGTGTTTACTTCTGGTTTCTGGAAAAAAACTTCCCCAGAGCAAACAATGGGTTTGTTTAATGGCTATTGTGTTTGTTTAACAACCACAGTATTTGGTTTATGTACACCTTGACCGCCACACAAAAGGTTGTAAAATCAGGTCTGGTCACAGGGTGTTTCACTTTACAACTGTCAAGACTTATGACCATAATTGGCAGGCTCAATTATGGTCGTAAGTTGACAATTACCTGTGTATGCAAAGCAATAAAAACAGTTGATTGAACGACACTGAAAAATACAAAGCTATTGGGAAAAGGACAGTTATATCACTAGTTCCCAGGGAAATGTGGGTGTACCCCAAGAATAATAATCTCTACCAGTTCCCAGTTTCTACTTGTGGAAGCTTATAAAATGCCTTGCCTGAAATTGTATATCTACTGAGACAGCATAGAAAGTTACACATGTTAATTCTGTACTAAATCTTATCTGCACGATCATGGAATTACCCATGAATCATATGTTGAATGTTCAGTTTTATAGTGCTGCTTACCACAAAATTTTGATGTGGGCATAATTTCTGCATGTTGCAGGATAGGCAACTAATTCCCGTTGTTAGTAAGCAGGGTAGGAATAGCTCATAAGGCTGCTGAAGAAGCATAATTTTGCTTGACTTCAGTAGATTCCCACTGACAAAGTGTATTTGAGTGCAATATATTTTAAAATGTATTGATGAGTTAGCATCTTCGTGTAACTAAAAAGACACTCTCTTATTTGTAAAGGCATTTGAACTGAACCTTTGACAGGAGAAAGCAAGCAAATTGGTACATATTGCCATCAGGGAGGCAAGACCCAATTAGTCTTCCTTTGGCACAAGCACTTTTGAAGAAATCAAGAAAATCACTCCACAAATCCTCCTGCTGTTTTATGGTTAAGTTTTCCTATATTGGAACAGTTTACCTTATAACAAGCAATGACCCTGATTACTTTCATCTTGTACAACACAGATCAAGCATGAACATGCTGATATTAGTACTCTGTCTTACTTCTCATTTGGTTTCTAAATGCCTTTACTTTTCTCAGCGTTGCAAGCATGACATCAGGGCTATTAGTTCTTACTGTGTGTGTATTGTAATATAATTACAATTATGTATACAATATTATAATTGCAGTATGCATTGGAAATGCAGTAAGAGTTAGCCTTGATGTCTGTCAGTCTATCATCTATCTATCTATCTATCTATCTATCTATCTATCTATCTATCTATCTGAATCATCTTATCAGTTAAAAATCTATTTAAATATAACTGCTTTAAACCTGCTTTAGAAATAAGAAATTTCTTGTGATCAGATTGTGAATTTGTTAACAACCAAGATAGACTGGACAGGTAGGCTGTTTTTAACCAAAGAAAACACCAATGAGATAGACAACCAAGATTCCTGTGTAAAAGCAGTTGGTGTTTTCCTGTATTTGTATTTTGATTATGAAGGGGCAAGCAGAATAATAAATAATTTAAACTTATAATTTTTAAGAAAAGCCTTCACTGAACTAAATTAAATAGTTTGCAAGTTAAAACTCAGTCAGATTTGCCACAATATGCTAAACAAAGGCATTTCTCCCTTATATATTTTAAGCATCAGAACATAACTTTTACATATGGGCACTAGGATAGAATTTCTTTCTGTGTATTTACCAGGATTATAGGATATGCCAAATATTGTGTTTTGTAATGGGGAACTCATGTTTCTATATTCTTAAAGTATATCTGCAAAAATATTGCAAAAAACTGGATGATCACCAGATGGCAGCAAAGTTAGTTTCCTGCTATTCTTCCCTGACAAACCAATGGTCATCTGAATGTTTGCAGTCTTAATCCTAGCCACAGAAGTAACACAAAGCTCTGAATAGCCAATTGTCTTCCCAACTGATTGTGTGCATTTTAAGTTACTTATCAGTGGGTCAGGCAAATTGTAATGGCTGAATCATTGCCTGCAGGGTGGTTATTCTCAATTTTCAGGAATTGAAAATGGATGAAGAAATATTCATCTTGTGGCCACCTCAGAATGTATAGTCAATACTCAAGGATACTAGATAATGATTCCAGACTAATCTAGGATCTAAAGCCGACGAAGAAAAGATGCAAGATACTGACTGTATTCAATGTCAATAATTTGTGTGTATGTGAGTGGGAGTGTTATACACTTCACTTGTAGTCAATATCATTTCATCATTTGCAGTCAGTTAGCATTTGTGTGGACCACTTGGAATGTTGCAGTCCTTTTCTAATTAAACTCAATAGTCAATGGAATGAAAATCCCAAAACACTCAACTACTTCATGTCAATTCATGAAGCAGAGTAGTGCTGGCCCTCCTTTGAACTATAATGACCACCATCCCCAGCCCACAAGGCTAGTGGTTAAGCATGCTGGGAGATATAGTTCTGGAATAAATGGATTGATCATCCTTGCATAGATAGCGAGTAGCTAAACTCCATTTCTGTTGGTATCTTCCTTCATTCTTCTGACATTTCTGAAATGTCAAGTACCAGAAAGCATGCTTCTTGGAAAAAGAAAGTTATTCAGTTGGATTCTAGGAAACACAAGCTTTGGAATGGGACTAGGAGGAGAGATGTGATTGGTTGCAGCATGCAATCAAATGAGGACAACCGAAGCTCAGTTAAAGCACTGCATGACCATCACAGCAGCTGATGGAGGCCATGTAATTTGAAACCAGCAGTTAGTGCAGTAGAGAAGAAAGCAAGCACAGGTAGTACCAGCCAAAATTCTTGCCCTTCTATCACACATCAGCTGCGGCCTCGAAAGGGAAGACTTGGAGAGCTGTTCTTGAAATTAAAGCCATGGTGGCATTGCTCAAATCTGGTAACTTCAAGCAAAACTTTGAACCCACAGAATCCATGCAACCAACAAAGGATGTTATGTTCACAAATGAAGGCAAGCATATGTGTCCCAAGATAATGTTGCAAGATCCAATCTGGCTCGATCCACAGGGCCAGAGAGGTTTACTTCTAATTAATTAGAAGATTAAACCCTGTAGTCCCGGTGATCCACCCAGATTGGATGTTGTCTCCAACCAGGCTTTCTTACTTCAAACATGTTTGACTTGGAGTACACAGATTAAAAAGTGGAGGAGAAAAATCCCACCATCTGCAGAGAAAGGGCTCCTTATCCTGTAATGTATGTAGCAATGTTTCCTTGTAGTCAGCAACAATTTCTTAACCAGGGACTTTTGATTAATTAGAAGGCTTTCATTACCCTTCATCTTCTCATTCATGCTATGTAAGGCTTGCTGTTGAAGCAGAATTAGGGCATTCCTGCAAAGTTACTGGAGCTCCTAAAGATGGTTAGGACAGACAGTCATTTGTCTTCTTCAATGAAATGTTGGAGATGCAAAGTTGGAGACCCACAACAAGCAATGCAGGGTTCCAGCAGACCATCACATGTCCCAGCAGCACCTCTTCCACCAAATGAATTCCTAAAATTAAAGTCTGCAACAACCCACCTGTGCTCAAGGTTGAAAGAAATTAAATCAGTAGATGGGAAGGACAACCTTCTCTATTTCTTTTATAGTAAATGAGTAACTTAGAAAAGGAAAAAGCGTTTGTTAAAATTCTCTCCCACATAATTATTAAAGCTATGGGACATGCTGGCTTTCTCTGAGTATATAGGAAAATATATAGCCTGGGAAAATAAAACTCAGACTTTAAAACAATTTGTCCAATAACCCGGATGTTAAGCTTCCCTATTGACTTTGCTTGTCAGAAGGTCACCAAAGGGGATCACATGATCCCAGGATCCCACGGCAACCTTCATAAATACGAGTCTATTGCCAAGCATCTGAATTTTGATCATGTGACCATGGGGATGCTGCAATGGTCATTAAGTGGGGAAAACAAGTCACAAGTCCTTTTTTTCCCGTGCTCTTGTAACTTCAAACGGTCACTAAATGAACTGTTATAAGTCAAGGACTACCTCCTGTATAATTGTTCTGAGACTCCAGATTTTCTTTCCAGAGTGCATAATAGGAATGGTGGATAATCACCAATGGCCATTGGGAAACAAGACTTCCCAGTTGTGGTTTTCTCTTTTTACATCAAACAGCAGTTTGCAGGTAATCATGT
This sequence comes from Naja naja, assembly GCA_009733165.1. Classification (NCBI taxonomy): domain Eukaryota; kingdom Metazoa; phylum Chordata; class Lepidosauria; order Squamata; family Elapidae; genus Naja; species Naja naja. The sequence goes on from CM019151.1 coordinate 104,290,861, forward strand.
TTTATGGCAGGTAGTTAAACATTATTTTCTTCTGTAATAGCACTGTGCTTCAAATAGCTTTTAAAGGCACAGGGACAACTTTAAAGTTTTTAAAGTTTATTTAAATCAAGATTATTTCTCAAGGAATACTGACTATTTTACTGGGGAGGAAAGCATCTCTTACCTGAAATGAGATTGGATATATTCTCTTAAAATGTACTGTACATTAATTTTTATTTCATATTATTTTGTGTGTGTGTGTGTGTGTGTGTGTGTGTGTTAGTGTTGACTCTTGGCAGCTGTCTGGACACGTCGCTGCAGCTTTTTTTTTTTCCTTTCCAAAAGTGGTGTGCCATTGCCTCCTTCCTAGAGCTGACTTTTGCTCAATCTTGTTTGCACTTGAAATGCATCATTGGCTCATTACTTTGCACTGCAAGATTAGACACTGTGAAGGGGCTGGGTCAGTAATAAAATGTGTGGCTCTGAAAAGGCGCTGCTGTTAGACGCCTTCTGATGTACTGCAAGGATTGTGTGTGAATGCGGGAGAATAATATTCAGGATATTAAATGCAACGGTTTGTGCTTATTTCACATCTCTATTTCACATCTCTATTTAAATCGGCGTAATTCTAAATCAAGCTCAAAGTGTGCCTTCCAGAGATACTGTCTGACAGTACTTGCGCAAATCCGTGTTTAGGCACAAAGGAGCATGGTCTTGTTGAAAGTTAGCACCCACCCCTCCTAGAGGTGGGTGAGAAATATATATTTTTTAAAAAGGCAGAATATTATATTTCCCCTAAAAGAGAAATGGAAATCTGAAGGGAGACAGAAACTCAGCCCCAGCTCCCTGCCCCCAGCAGATATTTGGTGCCCATTGAGAAGGACTGGGCCAGTCTATCTACAAGACAAAAGACCTTCAGCTCCAGGGTGATGGGATTAAGACATGCCCCTCCAGGACATAATAAGATTATCTATCAGCAGAGCTCACCACATGGCACAATCACCTAGGGACATTGCATCACCCTCCAGGCTTCAACTATACTTGATTCAGACAAACATGACCCCACATTGCCCCATGGAGTCTGACAGCAGCCAATAGAATACATTTCTTGCACAGGAACAGGAAGCTCAAGGGCAAGGCCCAAAGAGGGTATAAATAACCCTCACTCTCCATTCCATGTGGTCAGCTGCCCAGGACCTCAAACCCATGTGATCTTGTCCATCAATAAACCATCTTTCCAATTAGCCTCCATATTTCCAATGTCTTTCTCCCCACTTGGAACTGAACCAGATGGATATTTCTTCCAACAGTCTATAAAATAAAGTGTTCTTTAGCTACATTTTAAGTAGCCTTAGTTAGCCTTAATCCAGTCCAATAGTGGTTCATACCAGATGTTTCCCCTGGTATTTTTTTAATCTGATAGGAAACTGACAGTTGTTTTCCTCATCTTCTGTTTCATTTATAGAAAGATGGAGAAACGGAGAAAAAGAGTAATAGATAGTGTAGGAAAAATACCTTTGTGATTCCATTTCAGGTTGGTTTTGGGGTAGTTTTAGCCAATTTTGAGGGTAGTTAGTGTAGGAAGTTAGCACCCAACCCTCCTAGAAAAATGAAATATTCTAGTAAATATTTCAAAGGCAGAATATTTCCTCTAAAAGAGTAGAAACCCAGAAGCAGAATCTCACCCCCACTTTTGTTAACGGGTGGGCCATTAAGGCCTGGGCCAGAATACATAAGAAAGGTCTCCAGGTAAAGCTATAGCAATTGCCAAAAGCCCTTTTAAGGGCATAAATCATCCAGCAAGGGTCAACCAAGCCTGGAACTCAGGACAGCCTACAGAGTTGCCCCTCATGGGAGTCTGACAACCAATTAGAATACAAGCTCTGTTATGTATGTAGGTTTGAATGTTATTGGTTTATTTGAACTGTTCTTGTAAAATGTCAAATGGTATTGGTTTAGATGGTGCGGGAAGAATCCCTGCACTCCCATTGGCTGGCAGCTACGGCTGCAGGCTATAAGAACCGTAGCAAGCCAGAGCGGGTCTATTCGAGCTTTAGTCACTAATAAAGTCTTTGCTGGACTCTCGCGTCTGACTCTTCATGCAAACTTAACACTGGCGGCGAAGGTGGGATTTCCCTGAAGAGACAGGAGATGAACAAGCAACTGAGCGAGATGGCTGCGCTGAACACCCCCCAGCACCGTTCGATCCGGCGACTGAAGACTGGGAATCGTATGCGGATCGTTTCCACATGTTCCTGGAGAAGCGATCTCGCCGGCATCGAGGACGGAAGAGGCGGTCTTTCTCACGCGCGGTCGGCAGTCTTCAAAATGGCGTTGGCGGGAGCAGCAGAGCTGAAGGTAATGGAATGGCCGAATTAGAAAGACTTTTGAGAGCCCATTGCCTTACAAGTATCGTGCCTCATTAAGAGACTGAATTTTACCGTCGGGATCAAGGGGATGCGAGATGTTAATGACTTCGTGGCAAGTTTAAGGGACATTGGGGTGCTTGTGACTTTACCAACTTAGAAGAGGCCATCGTGATCGGTTTGTTTTAGGCCTTAAGGATAAGGTTTTACAAAGCAAACTATTAATGAAACCTAAGATCCGCGTTTAAAGAGGCCATTGAAGAAGCTGTTTCAGGAAGCCACCAAGTCCTCAGCAGCGGCCAAAAAAGATTAACAAGGCTTCAAGCCAGGCCTCAAGCCATTCTGATGGGGATAAATCCACATCTACTCATTGTGAACAAATAGACTCTGATTCTGATGGCAGTGAGGCAGAAGAGGGGATTTTTAAACTCAGAATGGAAAGAAAAGAAAAGACTCTGGGAAGAACAGGCAAGGGTTCTATTGCAGAGGCTGTGGGGGGAGCCACCCCACTGATTACAAGTTCTTTGACTCCATTTGCCTCGTTGGAGAAACGGGGTCACATAGCCAGAGTTTACAAATCATCCAGAACTCCACCAGCTAGGAAGAAATTCCTGATAGAGACTTTAAGCCAACAATGTCATTGAAAAATGGGGGCGAAATTTAGAAGCAAATGGCAAGAGTGAAACACACCAAACAATCACTATTGGTCATTCTTCAACCTTAAAAGCAGAAAAGTTCATGTGAAGGTGTTTATTGAAGGAAGACCTTGCCAAATGGAAGTGGACTCAGGCTCTTATTTATCTATGGTGTCATGGGACACTATCCACAGACTCTTTCCCAAAATTCAGAAAAAGCATTTCCAGAAGCAAGCACTGACTCTCAAAGACTACCAAGGAAACAAGATTCCAGTAGTTGGGCGAGGATTTCAACGTCAGTTTAAAGGCCACCAAGCGTTTGCCCCTGACCATCGTGGACAAGGATGGCCAAGTTTGCTGGGACTTGAGTGGTTCAAGCCACTTGGCATCGAGGTGACTGGCATCCATCCGTGAGCAGTTCTGACTGGGAAGAGTCCTTGAAGTCTGAGTTTCCAGAGGTCTTCAGCGAAGGACTGGGCAAGTATATGGGGACCCCTATTGCTTTCAGCCTAGACCCCAAGGTGCCCCAATTAGTTTAAAGCCCAGGAGGGTCCCATTTGCTTTAAAGGAAAAAATTGATGCACAATTAGATAAACTCATTGCTCAAGGGGTTTTAGAGCCTACTGACCACTCGGATGGGAAACACCCATAGTCACACCAGTCAAGGCTGATGGGTCAGTGAGAATCTGTGGTGACTACAAGGGGACACTTAACCATGCGCTGCAGCAGAGCGCATATCCTGCCACCAGTTATGCATCATCTGCTCCATTCCCTTGGCAGGGTACAGTATT
>CM019151.1:104295631-104309449 GCA_009733165.1 Naja naja
ATATATGCCTCATCTGCCATCTTGTCTCAGATCAGGCTGTTTTGCAGCCTAGTTTTTTTTTGGAAAGGCATGGTTAGGGGAAAAACTTGCCTGCTGCAATAGATCTCTAGGTAGTTGTCAACTTTTGACCGGTTGCTTAGTGATTGTTTAGTTATGATGGACCCCCAAAAGAGCTACTTACAATTCAGGTTTGAAGTTTTTTCCTCCTCCCTTCCCCAGAGTCACATGAGCATATTCTGGTTGCTGAGCAACCAGTCTGCATTTACCGCTATTTGTGGCTTCCCATAGGGTCATGTGATTGTGATACCAAATTGGAAACCAGTGTTTACTTCTGGTTTCTGGAAAAAAACTTCCCCAGAGCAAACAATGGGTTTGTTTAATGGCTATTGTGTTTGTTTAACAACCACAGTATTTGGTTTATGTACACCTTGACCGCCACACAAAAGGTTGTAAAAATCAGGTCTGGTCACAGGGTGTTTCACTTTACAACTGTCAAGACTTATGACCATAATTGGCAGGCTCAATTATGGTGTAAGTTGACAATTACCTGTGTATGCAAAGCAATAAAAACAGTTGATTGAACGACACTGAAAAATACAAAGCTATTGGGAAAAGGACAGTTATATCACTAGTTCCCAGGGAAATGTGGGTGTACCCCAAGAATAATAATCTCTACCAGTTCCCAGTTTCTACTTGTGGAAGCTTATAAAATGCCTTGCCTGAAATTGTATATCTACTGAGACAGCATAGAAAGTTACACATGTTAATTCTGTACTAAATCTTATCTGCACGATCATGGAATTACCCATGAATCATATGTTGAATGTTCAGTTTTATAGTGCTGCTTACCACAAAATTTTGATGTGGGCATAATTTCTGCATGTTGCAGGATAGGCAACTAATTCCCGTTGTTAGTAAGCAGGGTAGGAATAGCTCATAAGGCTGCTGAAGAAGCATAATTTTGCTTGACTTCAGTAGATTCCCACTGACAAAGTGTATTTGAGTGCAATATATTTTAAAATGTATTGATGAGTTAGCATCTTCGTGTAACTAAAAAGACACTCTCTTATTTGTAAAGGCATTTGAACTGAACCTTTGACAGGAGAAAGCAAGCAAATTGGTACATATTGCCATCAGGGGAGGCAAGACCCAATTAGTCTTCCTTTGGCACAAGCACTTTTGAAGAAATCAAGAAAATCACTCCACAAATCCTCCTGCTGTTTTATGGTTAAGTTTTCCTATATTGGAACAGTTTACCTTATAACAAGCAATGACCCTGATTACTTTCATCTTGTACAACACAGATCAAGCATGAACATGCTGATATTAGTACTCTGTCTTACTTCTCATTTGGTTTCTAAATGCCTTTACTTTTCTCAGCGTTGCAAGCATGACATCAGGGCTATTAGTTCTTACTGTGTGTGTATTGTAATATAATTACAATTATGTATACAATATTATAATTGCAGTATGCATTGGAAATGCAGTAAGAGTTAGCCTTGATGTCTGTCAGTCTATCATCTATCTATCTATCTATCTATCTATCTATCTATCTATCTATCTATCTGAATCATCTTATCAGTTAAAAATCTATTTAAATATAACTGCTTTAAACCTGCTTTAGAAATAAGAAATTTCTTGTGATCAGATTGTGAATTTGTTAACAACCAAGATAGACTGGACAGGTAGGCTGTTTTAACCAAAGAAAACACCAATGAGATAGACAACCAAGATTCCTGTGTAAAAGCAGTTGGTGTTTTCCTGTATTTGTATTTTGATTATGAAGGGGCAAGCAGAATAATAAATAATTTAAACTTATAATTTTTAAGAAAAGCCTTCACTGAACTAAATTAAATAGTTTGCAAGTTAAAACTCAGTCAGATTTGCCACAATATGCTAAACAAAGGCATTTCTCCCTTATATATTTTAAGCATCCAGAACATAACTTTTTACATATGGGCACTAGGATAGAATTTCTTTCTGTGTATTTACCAGGATTATAGGATATGCCAAATATTGTGTTTTGTAATGGAGAACTCATGTTTCTATATTCTTAAAGTATATCTGCAAAAATATTACAAAAAAACTGGATGATCACCAGATGGTAGCAAAGTTAGTTTCCTGCTATTCTTCCCTGACCAACCAATGGTCATCTGAATGTTTGCAGTCTTAATCCTAGCCACAGAAGTAACACAAAGCTCTGAATAGCCAATTGTCTTCCCAACTGATTGTGTGCATTTTAAGTTACTTATCAGTGGGTCAGGCAAATTGTAATGGCTGAATCATTGCCTGCAGGGTGGTTATTCTCAATTTTCAGGAATTGAAAATGGATGAAGAAATATTCATCTTGTGGCCACCTCAGAATGTATAGTCAATACTCAAGGATACTAGATAATGATTCCAGACTAATCTAGGATCTAAAGCCGACGAAGAAAAGATGCAAGATACTGACTGTATTCAATGTCAATAATTTGTGTGTATGTGAGTGGAGTGTTATACACTTCACTTGTAGTCAATATCATTTCATCATTTGCAGTCAGTTAGCATTTGTGTGGACCACTTGGAATGTTGCAGTCCTTTTCTAATAAACTCAATAGTCAATGGAATGAAAATCCCAAAACACTCAACTACTTCATGTCAATTCATGAAGCAGAGTAGTGCTGGCCCTCCTTTGAACTATAATGACCACCATCCCCAGCCCACAAGGCTAGTGGTTAAGCATGCTGGGAGATATAGTTCTGGAATAAATGGATTGCTCATCCTTGCATAGATAGCGAGTAGCTAAACTCCATTTCTGTTGGTATCTTCCTTCATTCTTCTGACATTTCTGAAATGTCAAGTACCAGAAAGCATACTTCTTGGAAAAAAAGAAAGTTATTCAGTTGGATTCTAGGAAACACAAGCTTTGGAATGGGACTAGGAGGAGAGATGTGATTGGTTGCAGCATGCAATCAAATGAGGACAACCGAAGCTCAGTTAAAGCACTGCATGACCATCACAGCAGCTGATGGAGGCCATGTAATTTGAAACCAGCAGTTAGTGCAGTAGAGAAGAAAGCAAGCACAGGTAGTACCAGCCAAAATTCTTGCCCTTCTATCACACATCAGCAAGGGAAGACTTGGAGAGCTGTTCTTGAAATTAAAGCCATGGTGGCATTGCTCAAATCTGGTAACTTCAAGCAAAACTTTGAACCCACAGAATCCATGCAACCAACAAAGGATGTTATGTTCACAAATGAAGGCAAGCATATGTGTCCCAAGATAATGTTGCAAGATCCAATCTGGCTCGATCCACAGGGCCAGAGGTTTACTTCTAATTAATTAGAAGATTAAACCCTGTAGTCCCGGTGATCCACCCAGATTGGATGTTGTCTCCAACCAGGCTTTCTTACTTCAAACATGTTTGACTTGGAGTACACAGATTAAAAGTGGAGGAGAAAAATCCCACCATCTGCAGAGAAAGGGCTCCTTATCCTGTAATGTATGTAGCAATGTTTCCTTGTAGTCAGCAACAATTTCTTAACCAGGGACTTTTGATTAATTAGAAGGCTTTCATTACCCTTCATCTTCTCATTCATGCTATGTAAGGCTTGCTGTTGAAGCAGAATTAGGGCATTCCTGCAAAGTTACTGGAGCTCCTAAAGATGGTTAGGACAGACAGTCATTTGTCTTCTTCAATGAAATGTTGGAGATGCAAAGTTGGAGACCCACACAAGCAATGCAGGGTTCCAGCAGACCATCACATGTCCCAGCAGCACCTCTTCCACCAAATGAATTCCTAAAATTAAAGTCTGCAACAACCCACCTGTGCTCAAGGTTGAAAGAAATTAAATCAGTAGATGGGAAGGACAACCTTCTCTATTTCTTTTATAGTAAATGAGTAACTTAGAAAAGGAAAAGCGTTTGTTAAAATTCTCTCCCACATAATTATTAAAGCTATGGGACATGCTGGCTTTCTCTGAGTATATAGGAAAATATATAGCCTGGGAAAATAAAACTCAGACTTTAAAACAATTTGTCCAATAACCCGGATGTTAAGCTTCCCTATTGACTTTGCTTGTCAGAAGGTCACCAAAGGGGATCACATGATCCCAGGATCCCACGGCAACCTTCATAAATATGAGTCTATTGCCAAGCATCTGAATTTTGATCATGTGACCATGGGGATGCAATGGTCATTAAGTGGGAAAACAAGTCACAAGTCCTTTTTTCCCGTGCTCTTGTAACTTCAAACGGTCACTAAATGAACTGTTATAAGTCAAGGACTACCTCCTGTATAATTGTTCTGAGACTCCAGATTTTCTTTCCAGAGTGCATAATAGGAATGGTGGATAATCACCAATGGCCATTGGGAAACAAGACTTCCCAGTTGTGGTTTTCTCTTTTTACATCAAACAGCAGTTTGCAGGTAATCATGTTTTATGGCAGGTAGTTAAACATTATTTTCTTCTGTAATAGCACTGTGCTTCAAATAGCTTTTAAAGGCACAGGGACAACTTTAAAGTTTTTAAAGTTTATTTAAATCAAGATTATTTCTCAAGGAATACTGACTATTTTACTGGGGAGGAAAGCATCTCTTACCTGAAATGAGATTGATATATTCTCTTAAAATGTACTGTACATTAATTTTATTTCATATTATTTTGTGTGTGTGTGTGTGTGTGTGTGTGTGTGTTAGTGTTGACTCTTGGCAGCTGTCTGGACACGTCGCTGCAGCTTTTTTTCCTTTCCAAAGTGGTGTGCCATTGCCTCCTTCCTAGAGCTGACTTTTGCTCAATCTTGTTTGCACTTGAAATGCATCATTGGCTCATTACTTTGCACTGCAAGATTAGACACTGTGAAGGGAGCGCTGGGTCAGTAATAAAATGTGTGGCTCTGAAAAGGCGCTGCTGTTAGACGCCTTCTGATGTACTGCAAGGATTGTGTGTGAATGCGGGAGAATAATATTCAGGATATTAAATGCAACGGTTTGTGCTTATTTCACATCTCTATTTCACATCTCTATTTAAATCGAGCGTAATTCTAAATCAAGCTCAAAGTGTGCCTTCCAGAGATACTGTCTGACAGTACTTGCTAAACGTGTTTAGGCACAAAGGAGCATGGTCTTGTTGAAAGTTAGCACCCACCCCTCCTAGAGGTGGGTGAGAAATATATATTTTTTAAAAAGGCAGAATATTATATTTCCCCTAAAAGAGAAATGGAAATCTGAAGGGAGACAGAAACTCAGCCCCAGCTCCCTGCCCCCAGCAGATATTTGGTGCCCATTGAGAAGGACTGGGCCAGTCTATCTACAAGACAAAAGACCTTCAGCTCCAGGGTGATGGGATTAAGACATGCCCCTCCAGGACATAATAAGATTATCTATCAGCAGAGCTCACCACATGGCACAATCACCTAGGGACATTGCATCACCCTCCAGGCTTCAACTATACTTGATTCAGACAAACATGACCCCACATTGCCCCATGGAGTCTGACAGCAGCCAATAGAATACATTTCTTGCACAGGAACAGGAAGCTCAAGGGCAAGGCCCAAAAGAGGGTATAAATAACCCTCACTCTCCATTCCATGTGGTCAGCTGCCCAGGACCTCAAACCCATGTGATCTTGTCCATCAATAAACCATCTTTCCAATTAGCCTCCGTATTTCCAATGTCTTTCTCCCCACTTGGAACTGAACCAGATGGATATTTCTTCCAACAGTCTATAAAATAAAGTGTTCTTTAGCTACATTTTTAAGTAGCCTTAGTTAGCCTTAATCCAGTCCAATAGTGGTTCATACCAGATGTTTTCCCCTGGTATTTTTTAATCTGATAGGAAACTGACAGTTGTTTTTCCTCATCTTCTGTTTCATTTATAGAAAGATGGAGAAACGGAGAAAAAGAGTAATAGATAGTGTAGGAAAAAATACCTTTGTGATTCCATTTCAGGTTGGTTTTGGGGTAGTTTTAGCCAATTTTGAGGGTAGTTAGTGTAGGAAGTTAGCACCCAACCCTCCTAGAAAAATGAAATATTCTAGTAAATATTTCAAAGGCAGAATATTTCCTCTAAAAAGAGTAGAAACCCAGAAGCAGAATCTCACCCCCACTTTTGTTAACGGGTGGGCCATTAAGGCCTGGGCCAGAATACATAAGAAAGGTCTCAGGTAAAGCTATAGCAATTGCCAAAAGCCCTTTTAAGGGCATAAATCATCCAGCAAGGGTCAACCAAGCCTGGAACTCAGGACAGCCTACAGAGTTGCCCCTCATGGAGTCTGACAACCAATTAGAATACAAGCTCTGTTATGTATGTAGGTTTGAATGTTATTGGTTTATTTGAACTGTTCTTGTAAAATGGTAAATGGTATTGGTTTATTTAGTGAAGGAAGAATCCCTGCACTTATTGGCTGGCAGCTACGGCTGCAGGCTATAAGCAGCCGAGCTGCCAGAACGGGTCTATTCGAGCTTTAGTCACTAATAAAGTCTTTGCTGGACTCCTCGTGCCTGACTCTTCATGCAAACTTAACACTGGCGGCGGTGGGATTTCCCTGAAGAGAAGACGACGCGACGAACAAGCAACTGAGCGAGATGGCTGCGCTGAACACCCCAGCACCGTTCGATCCGGCGACGGAAGACTGGGAATCGATGCGGATCGCTTCCACATGTTCCTGGAGGGAAACGATCTCCGGCATCCCGAGAGACGGAAGAGGCGGTCTTTCTCACGCACCGCGTCCGCAGTCTTCAAAATGGCGGCGCTATGGAGCAGCAGAGCTGAAGGTAATGGAATGGCCAATTAGAAAGACTTTTGAGAGCCCATTACCACAAGTATCGTGCCTCATTAAGAGACACTAATTTTACCGTCGGGATCAAGGGGATAGCGAGAATGTTAATGACTTCGTGGCAAGTTTAAGGACATTGGGGTGCTTGTGACTTTACCAACTTAGAAGAGGCCATGCGGATCGGTTTGTTTTAGGCCTTAAGGATAAGGTTTTACAAAGCAAACTATTAATGAAACCTAAGATCACGTTTAAAGAGGCCATTGAAGAAGCTGTTTCAGCGAAGCCACCAAGTCCTCAGCAGCTGCCATGAAAAAGATTAACAAGGCTTCAAGCCAGGCCTCAAGCCATTCTGATGGGGATAAATCCACATCTACTCATTGCGAACAAATAGACTCTGATTCTGATGGCAGTGAGGCAGAAGAGGGATTTTAAACTCAGAATGGAAAAGAAAAGAAAAGACTCTGGGAAGAACAGGCAAGGGTTCTATTGCAGAGGCTGGGGGCCACCCCACACTGATTGCAAGTTCTTTGACTCCATTTGCCACGCTAGAGAAACGGGTCACATAGCCAGAGTTTGCAAATCATCCAGAACTCCACCAGCTAGGAAGAAATTCCCTGATAGAGACTTTAAGCCCAACAATGTCATTGAAAAATGGGGTAAATTTAGAAGCAAATGGCAAGAGTGAAACACACCAAACAATCACTATTGGTCATTCTTCAACCTTAAAAGCAGAAAAGTTCATGTGAAGGTGTTTATTGAAGGAAGACCTTGCCAAATGGAAGTGGACTCAGGCTCTTATTTATCTATGGTGTCATGGGACACTATCCACAGACTCTTTCCCAAAATTCAGAAAAAGCATTTCCAGAAGCAAGCACTGACTCTCAAAGACTACCAAGGAAACAAGATTCCAGTAGTTGGAGCGAGATTTCAACGGCAGTTTAAAGGCCACACCAAACGCTTGCCCCTGACCATCGTGGACAAGGATCGCCCAAGTTTGCTGGGACTTGAGTGGTTCAAGCCACTTGGCATCGAGGTGACTGGCATCCATCACGTGAGCAGTTCTGACTGGGAAGAGTCCTTGAAGTCTGAGTTTCCAGAGGTCTTCAGCAAGGACTGGGCAAGTATATGGGGACCCCTATTGCTTTCAGCCTAGACCCCAAGGTGCCCCAATTGCTTAAAGCCCAGGAGGGTCCCATTTGCTTTAAAGGAAAAATTGATGCACAATTAGATAAACTCATTGCTCAAGGGGTTTTAGAGCCTACTGACCACTCCAGATGGGAAACACCCATAGTCACACCAGTCAAGGCTGATGGGTCAGTGAGAATCTGTGGTGACTACAAGGGGACACTTAACCATGCGCTGCAGCAGAGCGATATCCTGTACCAGTTGTGCATCATCTGCTCCATTCCCTTGGCAGGGTACAGTATTTGCTAAACTGGATTTGGCTCAGGCATATCAACAATTAACAGTTGATGATGCTACTGCAGAGGCACAAACAATTGTGACCCATAGAGGTGCCTTCAAATGTAAAGACTACAATTTGGAGTAAGTGGCACCTGGCATTTTTCAGAGCCTTATGGAAAGAATGTTGCAGGGACTGCCAGGGTAGTGCCTTATTTTGATGATGTTTTAATCTCTGCTGAAAATGACACTCAGCTTCAAGAGAGACTCAGAGAAGTCCTTACCAGATTCAGAAAAGCGGGTTTAAAAGTCAAGGAAGACAAATGTACACTCAAAACAGACAGAGTTGAGTTCCTGGGGTATATGATTGACAAGCATGGCATCCATCCTACTGATGCCAAGGTTAAAGCAATCAATGAAGCCCCTAAACCTCGATGCAAGGCAGATTTGCAAGCCTTCCTTGGACTTATTAACTTTACACATGTTTCTACCTCACAAAGCATCTATTGCTGAGCCCTTACATCGCCACTTGATAAGAATGCTGTTTGGATCTGGGGCGAAGGAACAGTCAGCATTTAACAGTATTAAGAGACTAATCACGCCTGATGCTGTGTTGATACAATTCTCTGAGAATTTACCTGTTGTTCTGACTTGTGATGCATCCCTTTGGAGTGGGGGGGTTTGAGTCACAGGCTTCCCAATGGACGGGAAGCCCCAATTGCATTTTTTACTCTGCAGCTGTCCAAAGCAGAGAGGAATTATAGCCAATTGGACAAGGAAGCTTTAGCAGTTGTTGCAGCTGTTAAGAAATTTCATGAATATCTGTATGGCAGGTCATTCACCATTGTTACAGATCACAAACCTTTACTTGGCATTGTGGCAGGAGATAAACCTACACCTAATATCCTGTCACCAAGAATGCTGAGGTGGACTGAATTTCTTGCAGCCTATTCCTACAAACTGATTCACAGGCCTGGCAAGGACATTGGACATGCTGATGCACTGAGTCGTTGCCCACTACCTTGCCACAAGGAGGACTTTGAACTTGAAACTCACACCTTTTTCCTGGAGACCGCTGCTAAGCTTCCAGTCCATGCTGCTGAGATTGCCAAAGAAACTGCCAAAGATGCTGTATTGGCACCTGTTATGGGCTGGATCAAAGGTTGGCCTCTTCAAGATCTACCTCACCTTGCCCAACCTTTTAAGTCCAGGCAAACTGAATTATCTGTATTAAGAGGATGTATTGTGGGGTAACAGGGTGGTTATTCCTACAAAACTGCAAAGGGAGGTTTTGAAATGTTACATGAGGGTCATCCTGGGATTGTAGGATGAAAGGTTTGGCCAGGAGTTATGTATGGTGGCCAGGTATTGACAAAATGGTTGAAAACTGGGTAGCCTCTTGTCCCAATTGCCAGGTAGTCAGACCTGCACCACCACGCCTCCCACACAGGAATGGGAATGTCCTAGGGGCCCATGGTCTAGAATCCACATTGATTTTGCAGGCCCTACAAGAGGGCACACTTTTCTAGTGATAGTAGATGCATACTCCAAATGGCTAGAGGTAATTCCAATGACATCCACAACTACTGAGGCTGTTATCAAGCAGCTAAGAAAATTGTTTGTAACCCATGGGTTACCAGATATCCTTGTCTCTGACAATGGCCTCAATTCACATCTAACATTTTTGAATCCTTTCTAGCTCAACAGGGCATCAGACATGCCCTCACTGCCCCTGGCACCCTTCGCCAACGGCCAGGCTGAACGATGGTACGCTTTACCAAAGAGAAGCTTCAGCAGCTAGGTCCTGGGACATCACTGAGAAGCTTGAAAGCTCTTAGTGTTCAACACATCACTCCTAGTCCATCAACTAACTTGTCCCCAGCAGAGTTGTTGATGGGCAGGAAACTTAGGTCTTCCCTTGACCGCCCATCCCACTTACGCACCCAACGCACACCACTGGATTCCACTTCCAAAGTTCGCTCTTTAGTGTGGGAGATTCTGTCTATGCTAGGAACCTTCTAGGTGACCCTGTGGATTCCTGCTGAAATAACTCACATCACAGGCCCTCGTCTTACAGGGTACAAACAGAGGATGGCCTTCTCTGGAGCAGGCACATTGACCAACTTAGATCCAGGGTCCTCAAGAACATCGCCCTGTCTCTCTAGGTCCCTCACCTGCTGTTTCTTCTAGGGGAAGGGGGAACAGGAGGAAAATCAGCAAACAGGAATCAACCCCATGTGTAACGAGCCATTATGACAGGAACCATCCCAACCCTGTCACAAAGCCAAGATCCATCCTTAGAAGTGGAAGATTGCACATCACTACCTGACTTGGGTGCTGACATTGGAATGGAGATGGGTTGGGAGGAGAGACCAGATTCTAACATTCAACAGGGTCTCCTTTCACAGGAAGTCCCAACAGGGAAATGTCAGCAGACACATTTCCTCTCTCACTGGGTGAGAACGTTAAAGCTTCTGAACCACGAAGGTCTCAACGCATACGTAAGAGCCCCACCTATTTAAAGGAATACATTAGATAGGTTGGGGTTTGGTATGGACTGAACCTAGTGGGGAGGGGTGTTATGTAGGTTTGAATGTTATTGGTTTATTTGAACTGTTCTTGTAAAATGTCAAATGGTATTGGTTTAAATAGTGGGAAGAATCCCTGCACTCCCATTGGCTGGCAGCTACGGCTGCAGGCTATAAGAAGCAGCCGTAACCAAGCCAGAACGGGTCTATTCGAGCTGTAGTCTAATAAAGTCTTTTGCTGGACTCCTCGCGTCTGACTCTTCATGCAAACTTAACAAGCTCCAATTCAAATCTCAGCAGAGGTCATAAAACCCAGGCACTCAGCACCTTCAGCCCTTTTTCCTTGATCTCACGTTGAAGTATGTGATCATCTTTCTCTGGAGCTCCAGACCATGTAGCCCTGTTCACCATTAAACTTTCCAAGCAGCCTCCATGTTTCCAGTGTCTTTTTCCCCACTTGGAACTGAATCCAGAAGGATATTTCTTTCAACATTAGGACAGCAAATATTTTTCTCCACACCAGCCAGAGGATATTTTAATCAAGTTCATTTGGCCTAATTCTAGATTTATACCAATAATCCAACAAATTGAAACAGGAAAAAGTTTACTCTGTGTACATTGCTTCAAAAATAACACATTTTATAGATATTTTATTGCTATAATGTCCTAAAAAGAGGCAAAAGAAACCCACCTATGTATAATGGCAAGTATACATAGACACAGACACATGCAGACAAAAATAAAAACAAGCAAAAAGGAGTTCAAAACACACACTTATTACATACAGTGCCATAAAGAAACCAGTTTTCAAACAATGAATTCTGCCACTACACACACAAAATCATATTGCTCCTGGCTCATGATTTTGATTGTAATAAAAGTAAGATTAATTTATTTCTTCAGTCCAAGATTTGAACTTTTGAATGTCAATTGTGCCAAGCAAAGAAATTTTTATCTTTCGGCTAGACTTCAAGCTCATAAGTCTAAAGTTCTTCATAAACTGATAAAATGAAAACATACTGTTATGATTCCAACCTCTTTGCCTAATTTTCTCCAAGAAAACTGGAGATACTTTGTTAGTTAATGACACTGCAATTTTATACATTAAATTCAGCATAATTTGTTTGTAATTACAATTTAAGAATTTCTAACTGTAAACTTTCTGCTAACTCACTAAAGCATTAAACAAATTAAACTGGACAACAATGGATTAGTTTGTAATGTTGACATTGAATATGTTTGTTTATATGAATTATCCTTGCAGAATCTGTCTAGTCCAACTTTTCTCATTTTGGTGCTGATTCCTTCCATATGTGTTAGACCTCAGTATTGTAATATGTACTTAACATGACTTTTGCTGATGGGAATTTTAGGACCTGCAGTCCCAACATTTATGGAAGATATCTTACTGAGGAAAATTGATTTAGCTATCAATAGAGTTTGCTTCCAAATGGAGGCAGATATATGTGTCCCAGGATAATGATGCAAGATTGAATTGAGTTCCTCTCAACATAGCCATCCATCCATCAACATATTCTTCTTTCCCATAAATCCAGTTATCTGAAAATTCTTACCTTTAATTTTTGAACTGTTGTGTTGGCACTAGTTAAGTAGCCTCTTTGTTTTAACATTCATTTCAAACACACTAAAGTTTAGAGTCCAAAAGATGGACTGTTTTATTCCTTTTAACTGTTTGAAAGAAGATTGTTCCAAGTCTCCATATTAGTCAATAGTGCTGCTTATCCAACCATCTTTTTCATAAGCAGATAAAAGATCTTTTATTCTTTCTTTTTCTTCTTTCTTCTTTCTTTCTTTCTTTCTTTCTTTCTCTTTTCTTTCTTTCTCCCTCCCTTCACTCTTCCTCCCTCTCCCCTCCTCCTCAATACACTTTGAAACGGAGCTCTGCCTCAATCTAAATTCTGCTGACATGTTTTCTGATGTTCTGTGCCGCAATGTGTGGAGATAAACTCAGGAGCAAAGAACAAACGTTAGTTCAAAAGTAAAAACAAGCAAAGTCCCCAGGTCTGACTTGACATTCTGTTTTACACTCAGAGATGCCTTGCACGTAAGGAAAAATAGGTATGCCATTATTTCAGTGATAATATAAATGCTGTAATATGTTTGTTCTTCTGCTTGCTTGTAATATTCTTATACGGCCTATACTTTTATTGTTTGCTGATAACTATAAAACAGGAGTGTTCTGCTAGGAACACCCAAAATGAAGAAATTATTGTATATGCAAGAACTTGTGACAAAAATAAATTGAAACTGAAATACATCAGGAGGGGTACTGGGAATTCATTCACCTCTTGGCAGCCTTCAAGATTCCTTTCCCTTTCCTTTGCATCTTTCGCCATAGTAACAGGTGGTGGTGAAATAATTGGGCTGTGGGTGTGGGAAATGTGCTGGAGGTTTAGAGATATAACTTGGGGGGAAATTTTTATTGTTTATGCTTACTTGCTTGCTAACTGCGCAGTTGCAACTTTATCAAAATAGGCCAAGGTCAAAGGGCAGATGTCTGCATCACCACCTGAAGATGCCCCACATGACATTATACACAACTTCAGTTGGATGGACAGTTTGAACTATTGTGGGTTGGAACGCTGCCATCACTTTGTATATGTTGCCATCACTTTGTATATGTGTTTTCAAGCACAATTCCTCAGATTCAGAACTTTTGATGCTGCCGCTTGATTTCCAGTAAAAGATATCTTTTCTATAATGGAGTCTGCTTTCTTTTCTTGGATTTTGAATGGAGCACCAACTGACACTTCTATATTTTCACTACTGGGAGTTCTCAACTTACAACCATTTGTTTATTGACCATCCATGGCTGTTTTTCTCACTTACGACCGTTGTAACCTCCCCATCAGTGGTGGGATTCAAAAAAATTTACTACTGGTTGTGGAGAGGGTTGGTGGGCATGGCGTGACTCGGTGGGTGTGGCTTGGTGGGTGTGGCAGGGAAAGGTTCCTCCCCACCCCTCTTACCTGCTTTCCAGCTCCATTCTCCTGTGCAGTGCAACAAAAGAAGACCTAGCCGATCAGCTGGGACTCGGGAGGCAGAGAATAGATGGGGATGGGGCCAATCAGAGCTGGTATTTGCTGGTTCTCTGAACTACTCAAAATTTCCAC
>CM019151.1:104310449-104327593 GCA_009733165.1 Naja naja
TTTACAACTGTCAAGACTTATGACCATAATTGGCAGGCTCAATACGTGTTGACAATTACCTGTGTATGCAAAGCAATAAAAACAGTTGATTGAACGACACTGAAAAATACAAAGCTATTGGGAAAAGGACAGATATCACTAGTTCCCAGGGAAATGTGGGTGTACCCCAAGAATAATAATCTCTACCAGTTCCCAGTTTCTACTTGTGGAAGCTTATAAAATGCCTTGCCTGAAATTGTATATCTACTGAGACAGCATAGAAAGTTACACATGTTAATTCTGTACTAAATCTTATCTGCACGATCATGGAATTACCCATGAATCATATGTTGAATGTTCAGTTTTATAGTGCTGCTTACCACACAAAATTTTGATGTGGGCATAATTTCTGCATGTTGCAGGATAGGCAACTAATTCCGTTGTTAGTAAGCAGGGTAGGAATAGCTCATAAGGCTGCTGAAGAAGCATAATTTTGCTTGACTTCAGTAGATTCCCACTGACAAAGTGTATTTGAGTGCAATATATTTTAAAATGTATTGATGAGTTAGCATCTTCGTGTAACTAAAAAGACACTCTCTTATTTGTAAAGGCATTTGAACTGAACCTTTGACAGGAGAAAGCAAGCAAATTGGTACATATTGCCATCAGGGGAGGCAAGACCCAATTAGTCTTCCTTTGGCACAAGCACTTTTGAAGAAATCAAGAAAATCACTCCACAAATCCTCCTGCTGTTTTATGGTTAAGTTTTCCTATATTGGAACAGTTTACCTTATAACAAGCAATGACCCTGATTACTTTCATCTTGTACAACACAGATCAAGCATGAACATGCTGATATTAGTACTCTGTCTTACTTCTCATTTGGTTTCTAAATGCCTTTACTTTTCTCAGCGTTGCAAGCATGACATCAGGGCTATTAGTTCTTACTGTGTGTGTATTGTAATATAATTACAATTATGTATACAAT
The DNA here is from genome assembly GCA_009733165.1 of Naja naja. Classification (NCBI taxonomy): domain Eukaryota; kingdom Metazoa; phylum Chordata; class Lepidosauria; order Squamata; family Elapidae; genus Naja; species Naja naja. The sequence continues at coordinate 104,311,417 of CM019151.1, forward strand.
ATTATAATTGCAGTATGCATTGGAAATGCAGTAAGAGTTAGCCTTGATGTCTGTCAGTCTATCATCATCTATCTATCTATCTATCTATCTATCTATCTATCTATCTATCTGAATCATCTTATCAGTTAAAAATCTATTTTAATATAACTGCTTTAAACCTGCTTTAGAAATAAGAAATTTCTTGTGATCAGATTGTGAATTTGTTAACAACCAAGATGGACTGGACAGGTAGGCTGTTTTTAACCAAAGAAAACACCAATGAGATAGACAACCAAGATTCCTGTGTAAAAGCAGTTGGTGTTTTCCTGTATTTGTATTTTGATTATGAAGGGGCAAGCAGAATAATAAATAATTTAAACTTATAATTTTAAGAAAAGCCTTCACTGAACTAAATTAAATAGTTTGCAAGTTAAAACTCAGTCAGATTTGCCACAATATGCTAAACAAAGGCATTTCTCCCTTATATATTTTAAGCATCAGAACATAACTTTTACATATGGGCACTAGGATAGAATTTCTTTCTGTGTATTTACCAGGATTATAGGATATGCCAAATATTGTGTTTTGTAATGGAGAACTCATGTTTCTATATTCTTAAAGTATATCTGCAAAATATTACAAAAAACTGGATGATCACCAGATGGCAGCAAAGTTAGTTTCCTGCTATTCTTCCCTGACAAACCAATGGTCATCTGAATGTTTGCAGTCTTAATCCTAGCCACAGAAGTAACACAAAGCTCTGAATAGCCAATTGTCTTCCCAACTGATTGTGTGCATTTTAAGTTACTTATCAGTGGGTCAGGCAAATTGTAATGGCTGAATCATTGCCTGCAGGGTGGTTATTCTCAATTTTCAGGAATTGAAAATGGATGAAGAAATATTCATCTTGTGGCCACCTCAGAATGTATAGTCAATACTCAAGGATACTAGATAATGATTCCAGACTAATCTAGGATCTAAAGCCGACCAAGAAAAGATGCAAGATACTGACTGTATTCAATGTCAATAATTTGTGTGTATGTGAGTGAGAGTGTTATACACTTCACTTGTAGTCAATATCATTTCATCATTTGCAGTCAATTAGCATTTGTGTGGACCACTTGGAATGTTGCAGTCCTTTTCTCAATAAACTCAATAGTCAATGGAATGAAAATCCCAAAACACTCAACTACTTCATGTCAATTCATGAAGCAGAGTAGTGCTGGCCCTCCTTTGAACTATAATGACCACCATCCCCAGCCCACAAGGCTAGTGGTTAAGCATGCTGGGAGATATAGTTCTGGAATAAATGGATTGATCATCCTTGCATAGATAGCGAGTAGCTAAACTCCATTTCTGTTGGTATCTTCCTTCATTCTTCTGACATTTCTGAAATGTCAAGTACCAGAAAGCATGCTTCTTGGAAAAAAAGAAAGTTATTCAGTTGGATTCTAGGAAACACAAGCTTTGGAATGGGACTAGGAGGAGAGATGTGATTGGTTGCAGCATGCAATCAAATGAGGACAACCGAAGCTCAGTTAAAGCACTGCATGACCATCACAGCAGCTGATGGAGGCCATGTAATTTGAAACCAGCAGTTAGTGCAGTAGAGAAGAAAGCAAGCACAGGTAGTACCAGCCAAAATTCTTGCCCTTCTATCACACATCAGCTGCGGCCTCGAAAGGAAGACTTGGAGAGCTGTTCTTGAAATTAAAGCCATGGTGGCATTGCTCAAATCTGGTAACTTCAAGCAAAACTTTGAACCCACAGAATCCATGCAACCAACAAAGGATGTTATGTTCACAAATGAAGGCAAGCATATGTGTCCCAAGATAATGTTGCAAGATCCAATCTGGCTCGATCCACAGGGCCAGAGAGGTTTACTTCATTTACTTTAATTAGAAGATTAAACCCTGTAGTCCCGGTGATCCACCCAGATTGGATGTTGTCTCCAACCAGGCTTTCTTACTTCAAACATGTTTGACTTGGAGTACACAGATTAAAAAGTGGAGGAGAAAAATCCCACCATCTGCAGAGAAAGGGCTCCTTATCCTGTAATGTATGTAGCAATGTTTCCTTGTAGTCAGCAACAATTTCTTAACCAGGGACTTTTGATTAATTAGAAGGCTTTCATTACCCTTCATCTTCTCATTCATGCTATGTAAGGCTTGCTGTTGAAGCAGAATTAGGGCATTCCTGCAAAGTTACTGGAGCTCCTAAAGATGGTTAGGACAGACAGTCATTTGTCTTCTTCAATGAAATGTTGGAGATGCAAAGTTGGAGACCCACAACAAGCAATGCAGGGTTCCAGCAGACCATCACATGTCCCAGCAGCACCTCTTCCACCAAATGAATTCCTAAAATTAAAGTCTGCAACAACCCACCTGTGCTCAAGGTTGAAAGAAATTAAATCAGTAGATGGGAAGGACAACCTTCTCTATTTCTTTTATAGTAAATGAGTAACTTAGAAAAGGAAAAAGCGTTTGTTAAAATTCTCTCCCACATAATTATTAAAGCTATGGGACATGCTGGCTTTCTCTGAGTATATAGGAAAATATATAGCCTGGGAAAATAAAACTCAGACTTTAAAACAATTTGTCCAATAACCGGATGTTAAGCTTCCCTATTGACTTTGCTTGTCAGAAGGTCACAAGGGATCACATGATCCCAGGATCCCACGGCAACCTTCATAAATATGAGTCTATTGCCAAGCATCTGAATTTTGATCATGTGACCATGGGGATGCTGCAATGGTCATTAAGTGGGGAAAACAAGTCACAAGTCCTTTTTTTTCCGTGCTCTTGTAACTTCAACGGTCACTAAATGAACTGTTATAAGTCAAGGACTACCTCCTGTATAATTGTTCTGAGACTCCAGATTTTCTTTCCAGAGTGCATAATAGGAATGGTGGATAATCACCAATGGCCATTGGGAAACAAGACTTCCCAGTTGTGGTTTCTCTTTTACATCAAACAGCAGTTTGCAGGTAATCATGTTTTATGGCAGGTAGTTAAACATTATTTTCTTCTGTAATAGCACTGTGCTTCAAATAGCTTTTAAAGGCACAGGGACAACTTTAAAGTTTTTAAAGTTTATTTAAATCAAGATTATTTCTCAAGGAATACTGACTATTTTACTGGGGAGGAAAGCATCTCTTACCTGAAATGAGATTGGATATATTCTCTTAAAATGTACTGTACATTAATTTTTATTTCATATTATTTTGTGTGTGTGTGTGTGTGTGTGTGTGTGTTAGTGTTGACTCTTGGCAGCTGTCTGGACACGTCGCTGCAGCTTTTTTTCCTTTCAAAAGTGGTGTGCCATTGCCTCCTTCCTAGAGCTGACTTTTGCTCAATCTTGTTTGCACTTGAAATGCATCATTGGCTCATTACTTTGCACTGCAAGATTAGACACTGTGAAGGGAGCTGGGTCAGTAATAAAATGTGTGGCTCTGAAAAGCTGCTGTTAGAGCCTTCTGATGTACTGCAAGGATTGTGTGTGAATGCGGGAGAATAATATTCAGGATATTAAATGCAACGGTTTGTGCTTATTTCACATCTCTATTTCACATCTCTATTTAAATCGGGCGTAATTCTAAATCAAGCTCAAAGTGTGCCTTCCGGAGATACTGTCTGACAGTACTTGCGCAAATCCGTGTTTAGGCACAAAGGAGCATGGTCTTGTTGAAAGTTAGCACCCACCCCTCCTAGAGGTGGGTGAGAAATATTTTTTTTAAAAAAGGCAGAATATTATATTTCCCCTAAAAGAGAAATGGAAATCTGAAGGGAGACAGCTCCCTGCCCCCAGCAGATATTTGGTGCCCATTGAGAAGGACTGGGCCAGTCTATCTACAAGACAAAAGACCTTCAGCTCCAGGGTGATGGGATTAAGACATGCCCCTCCAGGACATAATAAGATTATCTATCAGCAGAGCTCACCACATGGCACAATCACCTAGGGACATTGCATCACCCTCCAGGCTTCAACCAAACTTGATTCAGACAAACATGACCCCACATTGCCCCATGGAGTCTGACAGCAGCCAATAGAATACATTTCTTGCACAGGAACAGGAAGCTCAAGGGCAAGGCCCAAAAGAGGGTATAAATAACCCTCACTCTCCATTCCATGTGGTCAGCTGCCCAGGACCTCAAACCCATGTGATCTTGTCCATCAATAAACCATCTTTCCAATTAGCCTCCATATTTCCAATGTCTTTCTCCCCACTTGGAACTGAACCAGATGGATATTTCTTCCAACAGTCTATAAAATAAAGTGTTCTTTAGCTACATTTTAAAGTAGCCTTAGTTAGCCTTAATCCAGTCCAATAGTGGTTCAAACCAGATGTTTTCCCCTGGTATTTTTTAATCTGATAGGAAACTGACAGTTGTTTCTCCTCATCTTCTGTTTCATTTATAGAAAGATGGAGAAACGGAGAAAAAGAGTAATAGATAGTGTAGGAAAAAATACCTTTGTGATTTCAGGTTGGTTTTGGGGTAGTTTTAGCCAATTTTGAGGGTAGTTAGTGTAGGAAGTTAGCACCCAACCCTCCTAGAAAAATGAAATATTCTAGTAAATATTTCAAAGGCAGAATATTTCCTCTAAAAAGAGTAGAAACCCAGAAGCAGAATCCCACCCCCACTTTTGTTAATGGGTGGGCCATTAAGGCCTGGGCCAGAATACTTTACATAAGAAAGGTCTCCAGGTAAAGCTATAGCAATTGCCAAAAGCCCTTTTAAGGGCATAAATCATCCAGCAAGGGTCAACCAAGCCTGGAACTCAGGACAGCCTACAGAGTTGCCCCTCATGGGAGTCTGACAACCAATTAGAATACAAGCTCCAATTCAAATCTCAGCAGAGGTCATAAAACCCAGGCACTCTCAGCACCTCAGCCCTTTTTTCCTTGATCTCACGTTGAAGTATGTGATCATCTTTCTCTGGAGCTCCAGACCATGTGGTCCTGTTCGCCATTAAACTTTCCAAGCAGCCTCCATGTTTCCAGTGTCTTTTTCCCCACTTGGAACTGAACCCAGAAGGATATTTCTTTCAACATTAGAACAGCAAATATTTTTTCTCTCCACACCAGCTAGAGGATAGTTTTAATCAAGTTCATTTGGCCTAATTCTAGATTTATGTACGCTAATCCACAAATTGAAACAGGAAAAAAAAGTTTACCTGTGTACATTGCTTCAAAAATACACATTTTATAGATATTTTATTGCTATAATGTCCTAAAAGAGGCAAAAAGAAACCCACCTATGTATAACGAAGTATACATAGACACAGACACACGCAGACAAAATAAAAACAAGCAAAAAGGAGTTCAAAACACACACTTATTACAGTGCCATGTAAAGAAACCCAGTTTTCAAACAATGAATTCTGCCTTACTCACACAAAATCATATTGCTCCCTGGTTCATGATTTTGATTGTAATAAAAGTAAGATTAATTTATTTCTTCAGTCCAAGATTTGAACTTTTGAATGTCAATTGTGCCAGCAAAGAAATTTTATCTTTTCGGCTAGACTTCAAGCTCAATAAGTCTAAAGTTCTTCATAAACTGATAAATGAAAACATACTGTTATGATTCCAACCTTTTGCCTAATTTTCTCCAAGAAAACTGGAGATACTTTGTTAGTTAATGACACTGCAATTTTATACATTAAATTCAGCATAATTTGTTTGTGGGTTACAATTAAGAATTTCTAACTGTAAACTTTCTGCTAACTCACTAAAGCATTAAACTAATTAAACCGGACAACAATGGATTAGTTTGTAATGTTGACATTGAATATGTTTGTTTATATGAATTATCCTTGTAGAATCTGTCTAGTCCAACTTTTCTCATTTTGGTGCTGATTCCTTCCATATGTGTTAGACCTCAGTATTGTAATATGTACTTAACATGACTTTGCTGGATGGGAATTTTAGGACCTGCAGTCCCAACATTTATGGAAGATATCTTACTGAGGAAAATTGATTTAGGCTATCAATAGAGTTTGCTTCCAAATGGAGACAGATATATGTGTCCCAGGATAATGATGCAAGATTGAATTGAGTTCCCTTCCCTCAACATAGCCATCCATCCATCAACATATTCTTTCCCATAAATCCAGTTATCTGAAAATTCTTTACCTTTAATTTTTTTGAACTGTTGTGTTGGCACTAGTTAAGTAGCCTCTTTGTTTTAACATTCATTTCAAACACACTAAAAGTTTAGAGTCCTAAAAGATGGACTGTTTTATTCCTTTTAACTGTTTGAAAGAAGATTGTTCCAAGTCTCCATACTTAGTCAATAGTGCTGCTTATCCAACCATCTTTTTCATAAGCAGATAAAAGATCTTGGTCTTTCTTTCTTTCTTTCTTTCTTTCTTTCTTTCTTTCTTTCTTTCTTTCTTTCCTCCCTCCCTTCCCCCACTCTTCCCTCCCTCCCTCCCTCCCTCAATACACTTTGAAACGGAGCTCTCTGCCTCAATCTAAATTCTGCTGACATGTTTTCTGATGTTCTGTGCCGCAATGTGTGTGGAGATAAAACTCAGGAGCAAAGAACAAACGTTAGTTCAAAAGTAAAAAAACAAGCAAAAGTCCCCAGGTCTGACCTGACATTCTGTTTTACACTCAGAGATGCCTTGCACGTAAGGAAAAATAGGTATGCCATTATTTCTAAGTGATAATATAAATGCTGTAATATGTTTGTTCTTCTGCTTACTTGTAATATTCTTATACGGCCTATACTTTTATTATTTGCTGATAACTATAAAACGGGAGTGTTCTGCTAGGAACACCCAAAATGAAGAAATTATTGTATATGCAAGAACTTGTGACAAAAATAAATTGAAACTGAAATACATCAGGAGGGGTACTGGGAATTCATTCACCTCTTGGCAGCCTTCAAGATTCCTTTCCCTTTCCTTTGCATCTTTCGGCTGCCATAGTAACAGGGGTGGTGGTGAAATAATTGGGCTTTGTGGGTGTGGGAAATGTGCTGGAGGTTTAGAGATATAACTTGGGGGGAAATTTTTATTGTTTATGCTTACTTGCTTGCTAACTGCGCAGTTGCAACTCTTTATCAAAATAGGCCAAGGTCAAAGGGCAGATGTCTGCATCACCACCTGAAGATGCCCCACATGACATTATACACAACTTCAGTTGGATGGACAGTTTGAACTATTGTGGGTTGGAACGTTGCCATCACTTTGTATACGTTGCCATCACTTTGTATATATGTTTTTCAAGCACAATTCCTCAGATTCAGAATTCTTTTGATGCTGCCGCTTGATTTCCAGTAAAAGATATCTTTTCTCTATATAATGGAGTCTAAGCGTTTCTTTCTTGGATTTTGAATGGAGCACCAACTGACACCTCTATATTTTCACTACTGGGAGTTCTCAACTTACAACCATTTGTTTATTGACCATCCATGGCTGTTTTTCTCACTTATGACCGTTGTAACCTCCCCATCAGTGGTGGGATTCAAAAAAATTTACTACTGGTTGTGGGCGAGTGGCTCGGTGGGCATGGCGTGACTCGGTGGGTGTGGCTTGGTGGGTGTGGCAGGGGAAGGTTCCTCCCCCCCCTCTTACCTGCTTTCCAGCTCCATTCTTCTGTGCAGTGCAACAAAAGAAGACCTAGCCGATCAGCTGGGACTCGGGAGGCAGAGAATAGATGGGGATGGGGCCTGTTATGTATGTAGGTTTGAATGTTATTGGTTTATTTGAACTGTTCTTGTAAAATGTCAAATGGTATTGGTTTAAATAGTCGGGAAGAATCCCTGCACTCCCATTGGCTGGCTACGGCTGCAGGCTATAAAGCAGCCGTAAAGCCAGAGCGGGTCTATTCGAGCTGTAGTCACTAATAAAGTCTTTTGCTGGAACTCCTGCGTCTGACTCTTCATGCAAACTTAACACTGGCGGCGAAGGTGGGATTTCCCTGAAGAGAAGGCAGGCGGACGAACAAGCAACTGGCGAGATGGCTCGCTGAACACCCCCAGCACCGTTCGATCCGGCGGAAGACTGGAATCGTATGCGGATCGTTTCCACATGTTCCTGGAGGAAAGCGATCTCGCCGGCATCCCGAGAAGGCGGAAGAGGCGGTCTTTCTCACGCACTGCGATCCGGCAGTCTTCAAAATGGCGAAGGCGTTGGCGGGAGCAGCAGAGCTGAAGGTAATGGAATGGCCGAATTAGAAAGACTTTTGAGAGCCCATTCGCCCACAAGTATCGTGCCTCATTAAGAACCGAATTTTACCGTCGGGATCAAGGGGATAGCGAGAATGTTAATGACTGGCAAGTTTAAGGGACATTAGGGGTGCTTGTGACTTTACCAACTTAGAAGAGGCCATCGTGTCGGTTTGTTTTAGGCCTTAAGGATAAGGTTTTACAAAGCAAACTATTAATGAAACCTAAGATCCGTTTAAAGAGGCCATTGAAGAAGCTGTTTCAGCGGAAGCCACCAAGTCCTCAGCAGCTGCCATGAAAAGATTAACAAGGCTTCAAGCCAGGCCTCAAGCCATTCTGATGGGGATAAATCCACATCTACTCATTCTGAACAAATAGACTCTGATTCTGATGGCAGTGAGGCAGAAGAGGGATTTTTAAACTCAGAATGGAAAAGAAAAGAAAAGACTCTGGGAAGAACAGGCAAGGGTTCTATTGCAGAGGCTGTGGGGGGAGCCACCCCTGATGCAAGTTCTTTGACTCCATTTGCCTCGTTGTGAGCGGGTCACATAGCCAGAGTTTGCAAACCATCCAGAACTCCACCAGCTAGGAAGAAATTCCCTGATAGAGACTTTAAGCCCAACAATGTCATTGAAAAAATGGGGCGAAATTTAGAACAAATGGCAAGAGTGAAACACACCAAACAATCACTATTGGTCATTCTTCAACTTTAAAAGCAGAAAAGTTCATGTGAAGGTGTTTATTGAAGGAAGACCTTGCCAAATGGAAGTGGACTCAGGCTCTTATTTATCTATGGTGTCATGGGACACCATCCACAGACTCTTTCCCAAAATTCAGAAAAGCATTTCCAGAAGCAAGCACTGACTCTCAAAGACTACCAAGGAAACAAGATTCCAGTAGTTGGAGCGAGAGATTTCAGCGTGCAGTTTAAAGGCCACACAAGCGTTTGCCCTGACCATCGTGGACAAGGATGCCCAAGTTTGCTGGGACTTGAGTGGTTCAAGCCACTTGGCATCGAGTGACTGGCATCCATCAGCAGTTCTGACTGGGAAGAGTCCTTGAAGTCTGAGTTTCCAGAGGTCTTCAGCGAAGGACTGGGCAAGTATATGGGGACCCCTATTGCTTTCAGCCTAGACCCCAAGGTGCCCCCAATTCGTTTAAAGCCTAGGAGGGTCCCATTTGCTTTAAAGGAAAACATTGATGCACAATTAGATAAACTCATTGCTCAAGGGGTTTTAGAGCCTACTGACCACTCCAGATGGGAAACACCCATAGTCACACCAGTCAAGGCTGATGGGTCAGTGAGAATCTGTGGTGACTACAAGGGACACTTAACCATGCGCTGCAGCAGAGCATATCCTGTACCAGTTGTGCATCATCTGCTCCATTCCCTTGGCAGGGGTACAGTATTTGCTAAACTGGATTTGGCTCAGGCATATCAACAATTAACAGTTGATGATGCTACTGCAGAGGCACAAACAATTGTGACCCATAGAGGTGCCCTCAAATGTAAAGACTACAATTTGGAGTAAGCGTGGCACCTGGCATTTTCAGAGCCTTATGGAAAGAATGTTGCAGGGACTGCCAGGGGTAGTGCCTTATTTTGATGATGTTTTAATCTCTGCTGAAAATGACACTCAGCTTCAAGAGAGACTCAGAGAAGTCCTTACCAGATTCAGAAAAGCGGGGTTAAAAGTCAAGGAAGACAAATGTACACTCAAAACAGACAGAGTTGAGTTCCTGGGGTATATGATTGACAAGCAGGGCATCCATCCTACTGATGCCAAGGTTAAAGCAATCAATGAAGCCCCTAAACCTCGATGCAAGGCTGATTTGCAAGCCTTCCTTGGACTTATTAACTTTTATCACATGTTTCTACCTCACAAAGCATCTATTGCTGAGCCCTTACATCGCCTACTTGATAAGAATGCTGTTTGGATCTGGGGGGAAGGAACAGTCAGCATTTAACAGTATTAAGAGACTAATCCGTCTGATGCTGTGTTGATACAATTCTCTGAGAATTTACCTGTTGTTCTGACTTGTGATGCATCCCCTTTTGGAGTGGGGGTTTTGAGTCACAGGCTTCCCAATGGAAGGGAAGCCCCAATTGCATTTTACTCTGCACTCTGTCCAAAGCAGAGAGGAATTATAGCCAATTGGACAAGGAGGCTTTAGCAGTTGTTGCAGCTGTTAAGAAATTTCATGAATATCTGTATGGCAGGTCATTCACCATTGTTACAGATCACAAACCTTTACTTGGCATTGTGGCAGGAGATAAACCTACACCTAATATCCTGTCACCAAGAATGCTGAGGTGGACTGAATTTCTTGCAGCCTATTCCTACAAACTGATTCACAGGCCTGGCAAGGACATTGGACATGCTGATGCACTGAGTGGTTGCCCACTACCTTGCCACAAGGAGGACTTTGAACTTGAAACTCACACCTTTTCCTGGAGACCGTTGCTAAGCTTCCAGTCCATGCTGCTGAGATTGCCAAAGAAACTGCCAAAGATGCTGTATTGGCACCTGTTATGGGCTGGATCAAGAAAGGTTGGCCTCTTCAAGATCTACCTCACCTTGCCCAACCTTTTAAGTCCAGGCAAACTGAATTATCTGTATTAAGAGGATGTATTTTGTGGGGTAACAGGGTGGTTATTCCTACAAAACTGCAAAGGGAGGTTTTGGAAATGTTACATGAGGTCATCCTGGGATTGTAAGGATGAAAGGTTTGGCCAGGAGTTATGTATGGTGGCCAGGTATTGACAAAATGGTTGAAAACTGGGTAGCCTCTTGTCCCAAGGTAGTCAGACCTGCACCTCACGCCCCACACAGGAATGGGAATGTCCTAGGGGCCCATGGTCTAGAATCCACATTGATTTTGCAGGCCCTACAAGAGGGCACACTTTTCTAGTGATAGTAGATGCATACTCCAAATGGCTAGAGGTAATTCCAATGACATCCACAACTACTGAGGCTGTTATCAAGCAGCTAAGAAAATTGTTTGTAACCCATGGGTTACCAGATATCCTTGTCTCTGACAATGGCCCTCAATTCACATCTAACATTTTTGAATCCTTTCTAGCTCAACAGGGCATCAGACATGCCCTCACTGCCCTGGGCACCCTTGCCGCGGCGGGCTGAAACATGATGCAGCTTTACCAAAGAAGCTTCAGCAGCTGGGTCCTGGGGACATCACTGAGAAGCTTGAAAAACTTCTTAGTGTTCAACACATCCTCCTAGCCCATCAAATAACTTGTCCCCAGCAGAGTTGTTGATGGGCAGAAACTAGTCTTCCCTTGACCGCCTCCATCCCACTGCACAGCACCACTGGATTCCACTTCCAAAGTTCGTTCTTTTAGTGTGGGAGATTCTGTCTATGCTAGGAACCTTCTAGGTGACCCTTTGTGGATTCCTGCTGAAATAACTCACATCACAGGCCCTCGTTCTTACAGGGTACAAACAGAGGATGGCCTTCTCTGGAGCAGGCACATTGACCAACTTAGATCCAGGGTCCTCAAGAACATCGCCCCTGTCTCCCTCTAGGTCCCTCACCTGCTGTTTCTTCTAGCGGGGAAGGGGGGGAACAGGAGGAAAATCAGCAAACAGGAATCAACCCCATGTGTAAGAGCCATTGGACAGGAACCATCCGAACCCTGTCACAAAGCCAAGATCCATCCTTAGAAGTGGAAGATTGCACATCACTACCTGACTTGGGTGCTGACATTGGAATGGAGATGGGTTGGGAGGAGAGACCAGATTCTAACAATTCAACAGGGTCTCCTTTCACAGGAAGTCCCAACAGGAAATGTCAGCAGACACATTTCCTCTCTCACTGGGTGAGAACGTTAAAGCTTCTGAACCACGAAGGTCTCAGCACGTAAGAGCCCCACCTATTTAAAGGAATACATTAGATAGGTTGGGGTTTGGTATGGACTGAACCTAGTGGGGAGGGGTGTTATGTATGTAGTTTGAATGTTATTGGTTTATTTGAACTGTTCTTGTAAAATGTCAAATGGTATTGGTTTAAATAGTGCGGGAAGAATCCCTGCACTCCCATTGGCTGGCAGCTACTGCAGGCTATAAACAGCAGTAGCCAAGCCAGAGCGGGTCTATTCGAGCTGTAGTCACTAATAAAGTCTTTTGCTGGAACTCCTCGCGTCTGACTCTTCATGCAAACTTAACAGGGCCAATCAGAGCTGGTATTTACTGGTTCTCTGAACTACTCAAAATTTCCACTACCAGTTTTCCAGAACCTGTCAGAACCTGCTGAATACCACCTCTGCTCCACATGGTCACATGATCAAAATCCAGCTGCTTGGCAACTGGCATGTATTCATGCGGTTTGCTGGCCTCAGGACATGTGATCCCCATTTTTAACCTCCCCGTTAAGCTTGCAACAAGCAACGGGGAAGCCAGATTCACTTAATGACCAAATAAGTCAACCTAACTGCGGTGATTAATTGAACAGCGTGGCAAAATGTTGTAAATGGGACCAGACTCACTTAACAATTATATATCGTGCTTACCAGCAGAAATTTGGGGCTCAGTTGTGGTTGCAAATCCTCAACTTATATGATCACAATTCAACCCAACATTTCTGTTGCTAAGCGAGAGAGTTGCTAAGTGAGTTTTGCCCCATTCTGCGACCTTCGTTTCCACAGTTGTTAAGTGAATCACGGCGGTTCTTAAGCTAGTAATGTGGCTGTTAAGTGAATCTGGCTTCCCCATTGACTTTGCTTGTCAGAGGGTCACAAAAGGTGAACACTGCAACCGTCATAAATATGTGCTCGATGCCCAAGCACCTGCATTTTGATCATGTGGCCATTGGGATGCTGCAATGGTCATAAGTGTGAAAAAATGGCCATAAGTCTCATTTTTCAGTGCCGTTGTAACTTCGGAAGGTTCCTAAACAAATTGTTGGTAAGCTGAGGATGAACTGTATTTGTTCCTTTGAATTTCTTTATTTAATCATGAATTATCAAAGTAATAATCTAGCCCTCATTTTTGTTTGGTCTGGTTGATTTCGCTGCATCTGACATCTTTGGAAGGAAGGTTAATCTCCCACGCCATTCCAGCTAGCTTTTCTTTGATGGGACAGGGGTCTCCACTTTAAGCCTGGCAGGCTTCAACTCCCAGAATTCCCCAGCCAGCTGGCTGGGGAATTCTGAGTTAGTCTGCCAGGCTAAAAGAAAAGTGGAGACCCCTGTGATAGGAAATTATCCAAGTGTCACAATCCAGAAAAATGTCCTAGGTTAACCCCTAATCACTTAAAGAACAACTTTATTGTGCTGTTTTGACATGTATACATGAGCCTTGCCTGGCAGAAGTTGCCCTGACCTGTTTCCAATGAGCCATCACCACTTGTCTCTTTTCTTCAAGCACTAGGAAGGTGTGAGTAAAGGCCTCCAGACAGTTTTGCTGGCCCATCAATCCATATCAAACCATGCACCGTATATAGCATATTCCCAATGTGGAGTGTGGCATGTGATTTAATTCTTCAGATAATGAAGAACTAAAGAATTTTAAAACAATATACATTGAAGCTAAATGCTATTGCTATTAGACTGACTAGGCCCGTGATGGCGACCTATGGAATGCGTGGAATGGCACACAGAGCCATTTCTGCCAGCACACAGCCATCGCCCCAGCTCCAGAGGTGGTATTCAGCAGGTTCTGACCAGTTCTGGAGACCGTAGCAGAAATTTTGAGTAGTTCAGAGAACTGGCAAATACCACCTCTGACTGGCCCGCCTCCATCTATTCTCTACCTCTGAGTCCCAGATGATTGGCTGGGTCTTCTTTTGTTGCCCTGCATAGGAGAATGGAGCTGGAAAGCAGGCTAGTGGGGTGGGGAGGGAATGGAATGGGATTTTGCAGTAACCTTCCCCTGCCATGCCCACAAAGCCATGCCACGCCCACAAAGCCATGCCCACAAAGCACCACCACACCCACAAAGCATGCCATGCCCACAAAGCCACGCCCAAAGAACCGGTAGTAAAATTTTTTGAATCCCACAATTGCCCAGCTCAGTTCCAAGCTAAATGGTGTCGCCCTCCCGCCAACCAGCTGATTTTTGGGTATCTGCCATGCATGTGCAGGGGGCGGGCACATGTGGGAGATGCATGCGCATGTGCAGGGGGTGGGGGGAGGATGGGGGGTCATGCATGCTGCATCATGGAGCCTAGGTCATGCATGCATGCCATCATAAGTGGGGAATACAGGGGTCGTCAGCATGACAGAGGTGGGGGGTGGGGGGAGCAGCGGGGGTCACTGCATTGATTGCATTATGGGCGAGCACACATGCACTTCGACCATAGCAGACAAAAAGATTAGCCATCACTGGACTAGGTAGAATAGATCTGAAAATAAACTAAGAACAGGAGGACTTAAACTAGTTCTATCTAGGCTGGCTGCACTCCTCATGATAGTGGTTGAGATAGTGGGATAGTAGTTAAGGAATCAGGCTAGAAAATGGAAGAGTATGAATTCTAATCCCACCTTGAGGTATAAAGCCAAATGGGTGACCTTGGTCCATTATTTTCTCTCAGCTCTAGGAAGGAGGCCAACCACTTCTGAAAAACCTTGCCGAGAAAATTGCATTAACTTGTCCAGGCAATCTTCGACAATCAGACATGATTGAACAGAAAGGAGAAAAACATAGAAACCTGCATGTTTGGTTGTGCAGCTGAACTTTCTTCTCATTCTTATAGTTCAGTGAAGTAAGGAGGCATCTGCCTGAGTTAATTTTGAATGTATCTGGACGTTCTGAACTTTAAAAAAATGTTTACCCTTATGTTGCAACTAACCTTATATATCCATCAAGGTCATCTTCCTTATTCATGACAATATAGGAGATTTAAAAGTTTTAAAAAGGAACTTGACTCTGCTAGTTGTTGCCATTTATAGGGAGGAGTTGATCTCTGTTTCAAGACCATTGAGCCAGCATTGTCCGAAGACATTTCCTTGGTCATGTGGCCAGAATGACATCACAGAGCACTGTTACCTTCCCACCAATTGGTACCTATTTATCTACTTTCATTTTGTATGCTTTTAAATTGCTAGGTTGGCAGGAGCTGGGGTAAGGATGGGAGCTGACCCCATCTCATGGAGCTCGGGTCTCGAACCTGGTCTGCTGGCTTTCCAGCTGCAAAACCAGCATCTTAACCACTGAGCCACCACATTGTCACCCTCTCAGTTATACAATATAGATTATACAATGTAGGTAGGAGATGGTCAGGAAAAATGGCAAACTCTCAAATGCATCAAAAGAAAAATTGCAAAATGGTCAACCGTCTTGAAGGTCATCGAATCGTAGCATGAGAAAAACGGGTCTGTTGGCTATAATTATACATTATAATACTTAGGTTTTCTCTTCTAATCTTGTGCTGTCTAGACACATCAAATTAGTAGGTACAGATTAACAGAGTTGGAAGGAACCTTGTAGGTCATCTAGTCCAACCCCCACCCACCCAAGCTGGAGACCCTATATCATTTCTGACAGATGGCAGTCGAGTCTCTTGAAAGCTTCCAGTGATGAAGCTCCCACAACTTCTGAGGCGACTTCTGTTCCATTGGTTGATTGCTCTCACAGTCAGAAAATTTCTCCTTATTTCCAGGTTGAATATCTCCTTATTCAGTTTCCATCCATTCTTCCTTGTCTGGCCTTTGGGTGTCTCCTTATGAAGGAGTCTCTTTGGGTGTCTCTTTGAATATCTCCTTATTCAGTTTCCATCCATTATTCCTTGTCTGGCCTTTGGAAAATAGCTTGATCCCTTCCTCTCTGTGGCAGCCCCTCAAATATTGGAACACTGCTGTCCTGTGGTCCTTCCTTTCAGTAGACTAAGCAGAGATAATATCCTTGAGAAAGAAAGAGAACAGTAACAGTTTACAATGAAAGCAACTCTTGGGGGACTATTTTGAAATCCTTGGGAACAAATCCATTTGCATATGGTTAAAACTCTGAATTGATCCAAGGAAGAGAAACTGAATCTGATGACTCTGATAAAGCAAAGTCATCAGA